>JAREIK010000369.1:0-65699 GCA_029783825.1 Sapria himalayana | reverse complement strand
CAGATAGACATACAAATAGACAGCAAATCAACAGATCGAAGATAGATATACATAGAGATAAATAAATTGATAAGACAGATCGAATAGCATCTAACTTGATAGATATGCTGATAGATAAAAATTAGATAGATTGAAAGATAGACAAATTGAAAGATATGTTGATAGAATAATTGATAGAGAAAAAGAAAGATTGATAAATAGATAGATAGATAGACTTATAGATAAATAGAAAGAAAGATAGAATGATAGGCAGAAATATAAACATACGAATAAACAGACAAATAAAAAAATAAATAGAAAGAAAGATAGACAGATATAAAGATAGACATTTAGACAAACAGATAGATAGATAAATAGATTGACACATAGACAAATAGATTTATTTATTTATTTATAGATTGATAGATAGATTATTAGACTATTTATTAGATAAATAGATAGATTGATAGATAAATTGACAGATAGATAGACATAAATATAGATCGATATATAGACACATAGATAGACATATAGTTTTTCAGATAGATGGACAAAAAGATAGATAGATAGATAAAAAATAGATAGACAAATATACAGATAGATTGATAGGTAGATAGACAGATAAATAGAAAGATAGATAAACAAAGAGACAAATAGATAGACAGATAGATACATAGAAAGATTGACAGAGAGATAAATAGATAAATAGACAGACATATATACAAATAGATACATAGAAGGATATATATACAAATAGACAACCAGAAAGAAAGATAGATTGATAAACAGTCATATATATAGATAGATAGATTGTTTGTTATATATACTAACAGATAGACTGACTAATAGGCATACAGAAATATATATAGACAGATAGGTAGACATATAGACAGACTTATAGATAGACAGATAGGTAGATAGACATATAGATAGAGAAATAGATAGTTAGACATAAAGATAGATAGATATATAGATAGACATATCGATAGATAGATAGATATATAGATAGACAGGCAGATAGATAGATAAATAAATAGATAGATAGATTGATTGATTAATTGAAAGGCACATAGACAAATAGATAAATAGACAGATAAACATATCAATAAACATATAGATAATTAGTTGGATAGACATTTAGATAGATAGATTGATAGACAGACAAATTGATTGATTGATTGATTTATAGATTGTTTGATAAATATATTGAAAGATAGATAGAAAGGAAGATTGACAGAAAGATAGTTTGACAAATAAATAGACATATAGATAGATAGATAATCTTATAGATAGAAAAAAATACCAAAAAAATAGACAAACATATAGATAGATAGATAAAAAGACTGATAGACAAATAGATAAATAGATAATTAGATAGATAGATTGATTAAATACTAGATTGATTAAAAGAAAAATATATAGTTTGACATATAGAAAGATAAAAAAAAAGATTGATAAATTGATATAGAGAAATATAGACAAATAAATAGACAAATAGATAGATAAAAAGAATAACAGATTGATATATAGATAGATAGATAGAAAGATAGACTGACAGACAGACATATAGATAGATTTATTTATTTATTTATTTATTTATTGATATATATATATATATATATAGATTGATAAATGGATAAAGAAATAGATAGATATATAGATAAATAGATAGATAGAAAAATAGATAGAAAGATAGATAGATAGACAAATAAATAAACAAAAAGATAGATAGATAGATAAACAGATAGATAGATAGATAGATATATAAAAAGACAAATATATACATAGATTGACACATAGATAGATAGATTGATAGATATACAATTAGATAGATAGATAGATTGATATATTAAAAGACAGATAGATAAATATATAGATAGATAGATTGATTGATTGACATATTAATAGGTAGAATGATAGATAGATTGGAAGATAGAAAAATTGATAGAAAGATAAATAAACAAATTAATAGAAAGATAATTAGATAGATAGTTAGATAGATAGATCGACTAGATATTAGATAGATGCATAGAAATATAGAGAGACAAATTTATATATAGATATGATAATAGATAGATAGATTGTAGATAGATAATAGATAGATAGATATATAGATATACATATAGATAAACACATATATAAACAAATAGATAGATAGATAAACAAATAGATAGATATATAGATAGATCTTTAGACAAATACTTAGATATATCGACAAGATATTAGATAGATGCATAGAAAGATAGAGAGAGACAAATTTATATATAGAAAGATAGATAGATAGATAGATAGATAGATATACATATAGATAAACAGATATATAAAATAAATAGATAGATAAATAGGATAGACAAATAGATAGATAGATAGATAAACAGACAGACAGACAGACAGATAGATAGATAAATAGATAGATAGATAGATAGATAGATAAATAGATAGATAAATAGATAGATAGGCTAATAGATAGACAAAGAGATCGATAGATACACAAATAGATTGATTAACAGACAGACATTTAGATAGATATAGAAATAGACAAATAGATAGAGAGATAGATAAACAATAAGATAGACATATAGATTATCAAATATATAGACAGACAGATATTTGACAGAAACACACACAAATATTTAGAATGATAGAAAGATAGTTAAATTGATAACCAAATAGAAAGATAGATAGACACACAAATATATATACAGATATATAGATAGACAGACAGATAGATAGATAGATAGATAGACAGACAGACAGATAGATAGATAGATAGATAGACAGATAGATAGACCAATAGTTAGATAGATCACTAGACAAACATATGGATAGATAAATAGATAGACATATAGATAAACGTATAGACAAACAGATACACAGATATAGAGATATACAAAATAATAGAATGAAAATAAAAGATAAACAGGTTGATATACACATTGATAGACAAATAGATACGTAGATTGATAGATAGATTGATAGACAGATTGATACACAAATTGATAGACATATTAAAAGATAGATAGATAGATAGATACACAAAAATATTAATAGAATATTAGGTAGATAGATAGATAGATAGTTAGATAGACATATAGATAGACCAATTAATAGATAGATATATAGACATGTATATATATATAGAAAGATAGAAATATATATAGACAAATAGATAAATAGATAAAAGGATAGATAAATATATAGACATATAGATAAATAGAGAGATAAAGAAAGATATATAGATAAATATAGAAATAGATAGATTGTTAGATAAACAAATTAATAAATAGATAAATAGACTGATGACAAATAGATATACATAGATATAGATAGACAGATAGACAAAAAAAAATAAATAGATAGATATATAGAAAGATAGACACTTAGATAGACAAACATATAGACACACAGATTGATAGATAGATATATACACAGATAGACAGACATATAGACAGACAAATAAATAGACAGATTGACAGACACAATTATAGACAAATAGACAATTAAATAGATAGACAAAAATAGAGACACACACACACACACACACACATATATATATATATAGACAAATAGATAGACATATAGATAGATAGACATATATACATATAGATAAACATATAGATTGATAGACATATAGACAGACATATAGATAGATAGACAGACAAATATATAAATATATAGATAGCTAGATAGATATATTAGTAGACAGATAAAGAGATAGAGAGATAGATAGTCAAATAGATAGAAAAATAGATATATAGATAGATAGATAAATAGATATTTTGTTAGACTAAAAGATATATAGATAGATAGAGAAAGAGATAGATAGATAGACAGATAGTCAAATAAATAGAAAGACAAATAGATTGACAAATAGATAGATAGATAGACAGATAGATAGATAGACAGATAGATAGATATATAGATTGTCACACACTAAAATAAAAAGCCCAAATAGCTAGTGAAATTTCCTAGTTATGTGAGATTTTTTTGTCATTAAGATATAATAACGATAGACTAATGATGTAAATTATCTCAAGCTAAAGTCCTCGTCTCAAAATATTAATGATAAAAAAAATTCTACCGCAAATTTTTTAATTGATGAAAATTCCCTAGCTAATTATATATTTTTTCTTGGTAATTTTTAAAAAATTTAAAATATTAATTAATAATTTTCAAATGAATATGTACAGGAAATTTGTTAGCTAAATTAGATAGATTGATATAGAGATTATTAGAATTATTGATAGAAAAATATATTTTCATATTGATAGATATATAGATATATATACAATTAGATAGATTGATAGAAAGACAGAAAAATAGACATATAGATATATAGATAAAAAGAGAGACAAACAAATAGGGAGATATATAGATATACAGACAAATAGATTGATAGATAAATAGATAGATAGACAAATATATAGATTGATAGAAACATAGATAGACAAATAGATAGATACATTGATATATAGATAGATATACATACAAATAGAGATGAAAAATATACAAATAGATATACAATAGATAGATAGATAGATGCAGAGACAGACCGATAGATTGATGGATAGATAGATAGATAGACAAATAAATAGACAAATAGATAGACAAAGATATATATACATAGATAGAAATATTGATAAATAGGTCGATAGAAAGAAAGATAGATAGACACATAGACATATTGTAGATAGATAGATAGATAAATAGGCAATTAGACAAATAGATAGAAAAAAAAGGATATACAAATAGATAGACAAAAAGAAAAATAAGCAAAGAGATAGAAAGATACACATGTAGATTAATAGAAAGATAGATATTTAGATAGATATATAGATAGGCAAATTGAGAGATAGATTAATAGATAAATATATAGATAGATTGATAGATAGATTGATAAAAAAAGATAGATAGATTGATAAAAAAAGATAGATAGATAGATGAATAGAAAGAATGAAAGAAAGATAGATAGACAGATAGACATATAGATTAACATATAGACAGAAAGATAACAAACAGATAGATATTTAGATAAATAGAGAGATAGATAAATAGATAGATAGTCAGATAGATACAAATAGACAAATAGATCAACAGATAGATAGATAGACATATAGAGAAACAAATTGATAGTCAGATTGATATACGGATTGATAAGTAGATAAATTTATAGATATGGTGATAGATAAATAGTTAGATAGATTGATAGATATATTTATTGATAAATAGATTGATAGACTAATTGATAGACAAAAAAATATTGATAAATAGACAGATAGATAGACAGATACATAAACAAATAGATAGATGGAAAGATAGATAAATAGATAGATAGATAGATAAATAGACACAGACAAATAGATTGATTGATAGATATAAAGATATATAGATTATTATACCATTTATTAGACAAATAGATAGATTGACAGATAAATAGACATAAAGATATATAGATATATAGACATATAGATAGAAATATAGTTTGACAGATAGCTAGAAAGAAAGATAGATATATAGATAGATATATAGAAAAATAGATAGAGTTAGATAGATAGGTAGATAGATACATAGATAGATAGATAGACAGATAAATAGACAAAAAGATAGATAGACTGATACATATAAAGATAGATAGATAGATAAATAGAAAAATAGACAGACATATATCTAATAGATAGATAGAAAGATATATAGACAGATAGAGAAATATAAAGTTAGATAGACAGATAGACAGTCAGATATATTGATAGATAGATAGATTGATAGATAGACTAACTGATAGGTTGACAAAAATATTGATAAATAGATAGATTGACATATAGATAGACATATAGACATATAGACATAGAGATATATAGAGAAAAAATAAATAGTTATACAGAAAGATGTCTAGATAGACAAAATGATAGACAGACAGATAAAAAGAAAAAAAGTTTGATAGACATACAAATATTCAGACAGATTGATAGACATAAAGAAAGAAAGATTGATTGATTGATAAATAAATATATTAATTGATTGATTGATAGACAGACAGATAGATAGATAGATCGGCACATAGAAAGAATGGAAGATAGATAGATAGACATATCGGTAGACATATAGATAAATAGTTAGATAGACATTTAGATAAATTGATTGATAGACAAATAGATTGATAGAAATATTTATAGATAGATTCATAAATAGATTGAAAGATAGATAGAAAAATTGAGAGAAAGATAGTCAGATAGATAGATATATTGATAGATAGAAAGATAGCCTTATAGTTAGACAAATCGAGCAAGTGATAGACAAACATATAGAAAGGAAGATAAAAAGCATTATAGACAAATAGATAGAAAGATAATTATATAGATAGATAGATAGAAAAAAAGACAAACAAAAAGATATAGAGATATATCGACAAATAGATAGATAAATAGATAGATAGATTAATAAACAGATTCATATATAGATAGGCAAACATACACATAGTTAGTTAGATAGATAGATAGATATATAGATATATAGATAGATGGATAAAGAAATAGATAGATATATAGTTAGCTAGATAAAGATAAAAAAATAGATAGATAAATAGATTCATAAATTAACCAATAAAAAGGACAGACAGATAGATAGACAGATAGACAGATAGAAAGATAGATAGATAGACATATAGATAAATAGATAGATAGATAGATAGACAAATATATACATAGACAAACAGACAGACAAATGGATATATAGATAATTAGTTAGATAGATAGACAGATAGATAGACATATTGAAAGATAGATATATAGATAAACATATATATAGACATATAGATAGATAGATATATATACAAAATGATAGATAGATTGGTAGATTGATTGATAGGAATATTAATAGGTAGAATGATAGACATTTTGAAAATAGAAAAATAGATATATAGATTAATAGAAAGATAATTAGATAGATAGTTAGACAGATAGATCAACAAAATATTAGAAAGATAGATAGACAAATATATATATAGATTTAATAGAATGATAGATAGACATAAAGATAGATAGATAAATAGATAGATAGATATCCATATAGATAAATGGATATATAAATAAATAGATAGATAAATATATAGACAGATAGATAAATAGATAGGTAAATAGATAGATAGACAAATAGATAGATAAATAGATAAGCATATAGATAGATAAATATATAGATAGATAGATAGATATATAGATAGATCGAAAGAAAAATACTTATATTGATAGATAGATAGATAAATTGACAGATATATTTATAGATAGATAGATTAATTGATTGATTGATAAATATATAGAAAGATATATAGACAGATAGATAAACAAATAGATAGATAGATAGATAGATAGATAGACAAATAGATAGATTGAGACACAAATAGATTGATTAACAGACAGATAGTAAGATAGACAGCCAGATAGACAGATAGATAGACATATAGATAGAGAGAAAGATAGACAAATAGATAGGCATACAGATTGATAATTAAATAGACAGATTGATAAAGGACAGATAGACACACAAATATTCACACTACTAGATAGATAGCTAGTTAAATTGATAACTAAACAGATAGATAGACAAACATACATATAGGCACAGAGATAGACACATAAATACATAGACAAAGATATAGATAGATTGACAAATGGATAGACATACCGATAGGTAGACAGACAGATAGATACATAGATAGATAATTAGATATACAAAAAGATAGACAAATAGTTAGACAAATCAATAGACAAACATATAGATAGACAAATAGATAGACATATAGATAAACATATAGACAAACAAATATATAGATAGAGAGATAGATAAAATAATAGATTGATACATAAAATATAGATAGACAGATTTATACATAGATTGATAAACAGATAGATTGATTGATTAATAGATTAGATAGATTGATAGACACATAGATAGATAGACAAATAGATAGATAGATAGATAGACAAAAATATCAACAAAAAATTAGGGTAGATAGATAGATAGATACACAGATAGGTAGACATATAGATAGACCAATAAATGGATAGATACATAGATAGGTAAATAGATAGAAAGATATAAATATATATAGAAAAATAGATAGACAAATAGATTGATAGATAGATAAAATGATAGATTGATTGATAGACATATAAATAAATAGAGAGATAGAAAGAAAGAAAGATAGATAGATAGATAGATATATACAAATAATTAGATAGTTAGATAAACCAATAGATAAATAGATAAATAGATTGAAGACAAATAGATAGACATAGAGATAGATAGATAGATAGATAGACAGGAAAGATAGACAGACAGATAGACAGACATATAGACATAGAGAGATTAGTAAATAGATAGATATATACATAGATAGACATACATATAGACTAATAAATAAATAGACAGATAGATAGACACAATGATAGACACATAGATAAATAGATATATAGACAAAAATATAGACAAATATAATTATATGTATATATATATATATACATATAGATAGACAGACAAATATACAAATAGATAGACAGATAGATTAATAGATAGATAAATAGATAGACAAACATATAGACAGAAAAATAGACAAATAGATAAATAGATAGATAGCTTGATAGATAGACAAATAGATAGACAAATAGATAGACAAATAGATAGATTGATAGATAGATATATAGATAGACAGATAAATAGACAAATAGATTAACAGATATATAGATAGATAGTCAGATACAAAGATATATAGATAGATAAAGAGATAGATTGACAGATAGATAGATAGTAAAATAGATAGAAAGACAAATAGATTGACAAATAGATAAATAGACAGACAGATAGATCGATCGATCGATCGATGGATTGATTGTCACACACTAAATTAAAAAGCTCAAATTGATTGGTAAATTTTCCTATCTATATGGGATTTTTCTGTCATTAAAATATAATAACGATGGACTAACAGTCTAACAATAGAATTTATCTCAAGTTAAAGTCATCGTTACAAAATATTAACGAGATAACAAAATTCTCTAGCAAATTTTTTTATGATTAAAATTTTCTAGCTAATTATATATATATATATTTGCTAATTTTAATCATAATTAAGAATATTAATTAATAATTTTCAACTGAATTTGTACAGATAATCTTCTAACTAAATTAGTGAGGGAAAAGTCCATAGCTGTTTTCATTCCTATACTTTTTTCACAATTTTGTTTTTTACAAAAAATTTGATTACTTATTTTAAAATTTTTAAATAAAATTTAATAAAAATATATACAATAAATCATTTTTTATAATTAACAAATCCAAAAAATATATCAAAAATAATTATGATACAAAAGTTACATGGTTAAAACAAAAACATAGCATAGATGTATAATCATTTAAAACTAGATCATCTTTTTCATCATTAGTTTGTGCATTTGTGCAAGGCTCTCCTTCGTTGTTACTCTAATGGAATTCAGTGTGCTATTAATCTCGTCAAGGCTACTAACTGTGACTCCATATAAGTTATCTGATATTGCATTGCATTCTTCATTTATTTCAACTCATCATTCACTTCTTTCATTTTCTGCTTATAGATCAATTCAAACTTAAATGATAAAAAGGATAACAACATATTAATTAAGCAAAAATTATAGACATGATCATCACTTATATAGCATTTACCAATGTGCATAAGGTATACTAATTGAGAGAATTATGGAATTTTTAGTATATATATAGCATTTACTGATCACTCTACTAAATTTCATCCATAAAACAAATATTGAATAGCCAACAAATTGTTTTACAACATGGAAGAAATAAAATAATTACCCAATAGCTGTTGGAATCATCATATAGAGAGAATCTAGTAATAGATTGTTGACACTGCTGGAGCCATATGGAACATCTTGAGAATGAAGCCTATATTAAATTTTTTAATGCATCAGCTTCAAAATTGACCCATACATAATCTGGATGAAGAAATCATCATTAATCAGATGAAAATCTTTTAGTTTATTGAACTTACATGATACTATAATCGAACATCATATTTAAAACTCATGATGCATTTTGGTTTTGAACAATAAGGATCAGAAAACACATAAAAAAATCCAATGTACATAAAATATAGAGCTCATGAAATATGTTGGATTCCAGTTCGACAATGTTTCCCATTACTGATTCCATCAACTAGGTATATATTTTGAATTCACGTGCAACGTGGGTGGATTCTTTGTTTCTATCCTCAATTCCTTCCAAAGAAGTGATTGAAGCTGATGCGAAGGATGGCTGATCGATGTCTTATTTAAGATATAGAAAAATTAAAACATCAAATAGATTCTTGGGTTGCAATAGCATAAGCAATATGATTGTATCAAGGCATTGAGATAAGGTCATCTCATGATAATGGCAAATTAGGATCATGATGGCTCGCACATTAAAAGTTGAGTGATCAATTTCATTCATTATTTATGGTCGTCTTTAATTAGTTTAATGATTCTTATTTGAATTTATCACCCTAATCATCAAGGCAATGCATACAAGTGGAAGAGTTGTACCCTTCTAAACCATGCTTGCGTACAAGTCATGGATAGAAAGCTTGGGAGGTAATGCAAAGGGTTGGATGATAAAGTACTACAAGCTAGGAACAAGCATAAATAGTGAGGGGGGGGGGAGTATTTCAAACAGCTATAGAGACACAAGAAGGATTTTGTATGGATAGATGAAAATGATAGGGATGTGAAAGAGCTTGCCTTCCACAAGAAAAACATGGTTTCAACACTTTGAGCAGGAAAAATAACTTGATCATAAGGGGTAGTTTATAAGATACAGAGACTTCATCAACAAGAAGCTTTTTCTATTTTTCATGCCTGATCTTCGAAGATCCATACCCTCCATGGTCGATGGCCTAAAGTCAGTCCAAAGAAATATCCTTTTTGTCTGCTTCAAGAAGAACGTAATCAAAGAAGAAAAACTAGTCTAGCAGGGAGGTACGGTGATGAAGATCACTATTTATCACAATGGTGAACAGAGCCTGTATAGTACCATCATGGGTATGGCACAAAATTTTGTTGGCAGCAACAACATTAATGTTCTTTCTTTAAAAGGATTGTTTGGCAGCAGGAGCATGGGTGTAAAGATCATGCAAGCCCAAGATATATATCAACCCACTTGTCTCCCATCACAAGATTCTTGTTCCCAAAAGATGATGACAATATCCTTGATTACTTGAATGAAGATGGGACATTGGTTGAACCTGCAATGCATGAATAATGCAGATGGAATAAAAAAATTTAAATCAAAGCCAAGGGTGCCACTGGTTCTTGGGCTTTGAAAGCACCCAAGAGAAAGAATAGTAAAAAAGCAAAAAAATGAGATGCAGCAGGTGGATAATAGAAGAGGCAAAAGAGGAATGAGATTTCGATCAAAGCAACGAAGGTATCTCTGGTCAGAATGAGATTTTAAAGAACAAAGGCATATGAATAGAAATATAACTTGTTAACTTCAATGAGCCCATGGCCTGTAGATAGTTTATCATCAGGCAACTTAGAAATAGGAATTGATTTATTCTTTAAAGCCTTCCTTACAACATATGGACCCACAGAAATACATACGGTCTACACAATGTTGTGCAAAAAATACCATCAATTTCTACACAAATAACACACAAATATAAAAATATATATAATTAAAAAGCACATAGCTTCATTGCAGTAATGAGCTATGCAATTCCTCCACAAGTAGATGGGGAGGTAATTGATGTTCCATTCTTCAGTATGCACTTTTTGAGAGTCCATGTGGGCACTGGAGTCATAACACCACCAGGAGAACTTACGCTGATCCCAACACCACCATCAGCTATTGGCCCTCAACTCGACTGGCATCTTGTTTTAATCGTTAATAGCTATAGCTCATACTTCTTTAACACGATCAACAAAACAACCATAATCTAGAAGTAAAGTGGGCTCGCCAAATCTCATATTGATGAGATCACATTTATGCTACATAAAAGCAAGTGTTTTCATCATGTGAATATCATTATCTAGAGTAAATACGAATGCCTAATAAGAGTTAGTCAACCTCCACTACAACTATTAGGGCCCATGTCAAGCTGATCCCTATTTCCATTGACCTCAAGCATGAGTCTCCAATCTTGCATGATACTATTTGTGCCCCAGGTACAACTCCATTGAGCAACGACTCCTTATATTGAAGAGAGAGATCAAAATTTAAAACCACCATGAAGGAATAAACTAATAGCAACAGACAAGTGTAATATATGTGGGTGAAATGTAGTAGCAACAGTAGCAACATGTGTACCATGAGTAGAGGTATCAGTTATGAATCTCAGAGTATTTCTCTCATCATAAATATTAAGAGCAAATGTACAAACATCTAGCTTGCTAAATATTCGAAATTTCCTTTCCTCCCTGAAAATGTAATTCACATCGCATCACAATACAACCCAATGATGTCCATTTATACAAAAACTAGGCACAAATAATCAAGAAACAAAAAACAAACATAGCTAATTTCTATATATGTTTAGCGGATCTCAATAAAAAGCCTTAAAAAAGCAATGAATGTTAAGATATATGATGCAAAACTTCAAAAAAAAACAAAACTAGAAAACATGCTAGTTTATGAATATTGTCTTTCATACTGTTAGGGTTTATATTTTTTAAAATTTTCTCATTACACATTTATGATTATGAGTTTGTATGAGTTTTTTATGAGTTTACTTTTTAACATGAAATCAAAGAAAGTAGATTGAGTGTGCAATAATAGTGTGACACATCATGTGGCTATCTGGCATGCAATAATAGGGTGACACATCATGTGGTAGTCTGGCATGCAATAATAGGGTGATACTTCATGTGGTAGTCTGGCATACAATAATAGGGTGACACATCATATGTCATTTTTATTGTGAAATAATAGGGGGACACATCATGTGGCAGTCTGGCATGCACCACATGGAAGTCAGCCATGTGTCGGTGGTAGTCTGGAATGTACCACATGCGTATGTGCAGCAGTCTTAATGTGTATGTAGTGTGACACAAATCAAGTGGTAGTTTGGCATGTGCCATGTGATAGTGTGCATAGTGGATGCATGTGTGGAATGGTAGTGGGCACTTATATGCATGTAGTGTGTTATGTTTGTGTACAAAATAAATATATAATTTATCAACTACTTCTAAACTTGTTAAATCACATTATAATCACTCATCTCAAATATATATAAATATATCAATAAGTATAGGAGATCATGGAAAATATTAAATAGTTGAAAAAATGGGTATAACTAGCAAAATCATTGAGCTTCTTGACAATAGTTTTGGAAGATAACTTTGATTGTTTGATATTTTGCAAAACAAGACTTCATAATTAGAAAAATGAGATTGTGTTTAATAAGAACTTTTTGAAAGTTGTAAAAAATTTGTTTTTGGGGAACATGAGCATGAAGATCAGAGTTCACTTCATAAGGCCATCCATTAACAGATGGTCAAAATCAAAGGACTCAATGGCATCAGTAACATCAAAGAACTCATCAGAGGCATCATTAAGAGAGACTAAGTTGGTGAATCCAAGAGTTGAATTTTCTGCCTCACCATCATCACCACTTCATGGATCTTCAACTTTTATAACATTAATTTCAGTTTCAGGCAAGAAGACATGTATTTGCATTTTTCCAGATGAAAATTCAGAATGATTGTTCTCTGACTTTGCCTGAAACAACTCTCTCAATGTTGAAGATGGTAGTATTTAGTCAAAAAAGCAATGTGTGAGTGCAAAGAAATGAGCCATTTTTGCTACCTGCAACCCTTACAAGCATACAAATAGTTATGGAGCATGCTGATGATGGAAGGAGATATAGCTCCCAAAATCTCTACATTAAAATTTCAATGAGTCCCATGTCATTTAAGTTTGATACAATCTAATACATTAATAGAATCTATCACAAAAGGAAAAGCATGATTAGAAAATTGGTAGCATGTACAAGCTCTTATAATGCTTCTTCATGCCTAGTTACTCTTTAAGTTGTGTTTGATTGGATAGAATTGGAGGGGGATATGATTTGATGATATTATAACAAAGTAGAATTAATAATCTCATTTCGGATTTACAAATATTATGAATTACCATGCAATATACTTAGATATAGAGATTTAAAACACATATTTTACACATTTATCAAACAATCTCTATAAATGAGAGATTTCCTAATAGTTTATAGTAATTTATAAGTAACTACCAATAATAATTAATATATTTTCAAATCCAATTTTAAAATTCTTGTGGAATTCATATAATGGATGAATATGTTCTTCCATTTGGTCTTCAATTTTATGACTTAATCAAATATTAAAATAAATATATTTTACTATCTAATAAGATATCACATCTTTATGTGATAACAAAAATCTATCCAAATTCTAAGAATAGTAATTCTAAAATTCAAGATTTATTATGATTGATCTTTTCAATCTTTTGAGGTAAGATTGTCAATATAAGATATAGGTATAATTTGTTTTCTTATCTTGCCTTCATATTTTAAATGCTTCCACATATTATGATAAGATAAGATAGATATAGAGATCACATTCATACCCATGTACACAAGGCTATCGCTTTAACAAGATATACAAAAAGAGATAAATATCTCAACAATTTTACCTGATAACTTTGAAGAGACTGTGTTTGAAGAGACTATGTAATACAAAAAATTCTCGAGTGATCAATCATCTTAATATATTATTCTTTCATAAATAAATTTAACTTCAAAGAAATTATGAAAACCATTATTAGTATTTATATAATTACACAAGACATTTGTAAAAGAGAATTATTAGTATGCAATCCTTCATCCTTCTAATCCTACCACCCAAAGATTCATAAATGTTAGTTTAAGCTAACACCCAATGTAGAGTCAATCATCTTTATATCATAGTTCATTAGCATTTTCTTATGAATTAAGGTGAAAGTAAAACTTTAGGTTGAGATTGCTCTAAACAAACAACATTTAGAGCTAAGGTTATAAAAAAAGGTAGCCTACATTACTTTTAAGGCATGCTCTAATGTAGCCCTTTTGTGGAGTACATTTCTTGTAAATCACCAAATGATATAGAATAACTGCCAAGATAAACAAAATAGAGATATCAAATTCACAAAATAAATGTTACAAATTTTTATAAAAATCAAATTTCATTTATACATTACTATACCATAAGTTCCATCTTCTTCCCTTCGAAAATATCACCACATCAATAGATCTCTTGGTTTCATACCCTATAAGTGGAGGGTCTAATTATTAACTAATGCAAATCACACATTATACAAATTAAACCTGAGATTAAGAAAACCCATAAACATATACACATAGTACATTATGGCTTGAGTTATAGCTAAAAAAACATATTAAATGTAAACTAAAAGCCCACTTAGCAAATAAGTAAAATTAAACCAAATGGATAATTAATATATTTAGTAAATGTTTGGTAAATAACATGAATTAAAAAATCAGAAAATATTTTTATTTATTATCATTATAACTTATGAGTGTAAATATATTAAGTAAATAACTCTATAAATTTTATGGTGATTCTATCAAGCAAGATTCTGTTGGTAGAGATATAGCTTGCTTTTTTTAACTCTACAACTCATCAGCAACAATTGTTTATCTAACCAAGAAAGCCATTCATTGTACAACTGCTTGTGAATAAAATCATTATGCCCATCAAGCTCCTCCACCACACTGCCTAGGTAGAAACAGAAGTCCCATCTACTGGAAGAATACAGATCAATTTTTTATCAAGAAGTTAAGAAAATTTTAGGAAGATGAAAAATTATATTGTAGAACCTTACGCATATCTCAAAGAAAACAAAGACATGAGAGTTTGGAAAATGACTTCACAAGTCCCATCAACAACACCAATAACTATTATAGCAAGATGATCATCCCAACACTAAAAACAAATTTTCTCACTTTGAAAGATGAAGCAAACAAGCTACAATCCACAGTTCTCAGAACTTAAAGTGACTCCACCATGACCGCACCAATCCTTTGCTTCCTTGTAAAGTCGCAACCCTGTAATGTTTGGTGCTAATACAAAGCATTATTAAACTCACTAACCATATATAAAACATGCTAAGGAGTTGGAAAAAGGATAGATATTACCTTTCTAACCACCAAATTTTTTCTAAGGAGAGGATGCAATCACATTAGATGTCATTGCATCTGCATGAAATCTCATGAAACATTCTATATCTTTTATTGCTAATCATCTTTGAAATGAGTAATCTGGGAGGATAAAAGAAAAGGGCAATGACAAAGAAGAAACTCTACGTGTCAAAGGAGAGTACAAATATGAAGAAATGTTGTTAGTAATATACCTTACGGGGAGCCATTTCCGATAAGAATTGGGCGCAAAATTCTTTGCTAGATTTGGGCACTCTTTTAATACAACACTCAGCGGAGAACAAATCTATCTAGACACATCTTCTAAACTATTAACTCCCAACTACATAGAATGCTTGTAGTTATAGTTATAAGAATGAAGAAGACCTGTATAGCATAAAATGATACATACCTTAAGCTGCTCATGGTGATTTAAAGTATTGCATAGTGTTAAAATTAATAATACCTATACATAGAAGATGAGGATGATAATCATGAAATAAGCAAAAAACACTCAGAGTTTGGAGAAAGATAAATCATTACTCACATGCAATTACTTTTCTATTAACAGTTACTTTGCCATTATCAATGACATGGATGCATGAGTCTATTATTATGCTTCTAACTAGTTCATGATATGAAGCTTTGATTAGCCAAGTTGACGAACAAAAAAATCCAACCAAAACCATGAAGCCATGAATCCGAGAATAAGACAACTAATTTCTAGTAATATTCATAATGTCTGCCAAACTATAATGAAGATATAAGCATTTAACAAGCATAATTATCACATTTTTCGAAACTGGTATTGACTTGAAACACTTGAGATTATTATCTTCGTAAAGATAAGAAAAATTGTTTAAGTGCTTGAATGCCTTGCCCTAGCATTTTTACACTACAAGAAAAATCTCATATAGCTAGGGACAATTACCTAGCTAAATGAGCATTTTTGTCGCTAAACGGGATATAGCGATGGATTACCAATGGATCGGTTCCCTATCTAAAGTGATCTTTACTAAAGTTTAGTAAGGAAAAGTGTCCCTAGCTAAAAAGTTAGCCACGGAAAAATCTCTTACTAAAAAAGACAAATTCCCTAGCTAAATTAACAAATTAAATGAGATTTTCTGTCGTTAAAGTAAATAACAATGGAAGATTCCCAAGCTAAAGTGTTGGTCGCTAAATTTTCGTGATGGAAATAGTCCCTAGCTAAATAAATTTAGTGACGAAAAAATCCATAGCTAAATTTAAGATTTTTCTTGCTAAATTAGCTAGGGAAAATCTCCTAGCTAAATTAGCATGGGATTTTTCCCTTGCTAATTTAGCAATGGATTATTTCTCTAGTTATTTTAATTTCAAAACTATTTTCAGAATTTAATTTATTTTTAAATTTTTTAATTAAATAATTTTATATTTTTATATCAAATTGAATAAAAAATGAAACTATAAATAATTTATAATAAACAAAAAATAAAATCATTTAATAACTTATTCTAATTCAATATTTTACATAATTGAAACAAAAAAATAACAAAATTTTATTACATCTTATTCATCAATGTATCTACTGACAGTGCATAAAGTATAATATATCCATTCATTGATGTTGCTTCTCTCCCTCTGCTTCTTTAATCATCATTTTTCTACTATAACAAAGCTGTATGAGTCACGGCACATAATGTCTAGTAAAAAATCTCATCACTTATACAAGCTTTGTATGAGGAACAATGCAGTATCATATCTGTAAGAAATTTAAACCACTCAGTCAAATTAAAATAAAAAAAAGTTATGTTTTGATAAATATATAATCCTTGAATATATATGTAAATATATACTAGCATTTTACTCGGACATATATTACGGTAGTATATGTACATAAAAACTACAATATTATGTGTACATATAAATTGAGTACAAATATACTCAGTATATATGTACATAAAATACTACTATATTATATGTACGTATATACTGACATTATTCATACGTATATATCGCATTTGGTGATGTTGCTGCTTCTCCCACTACTGCTGCTACTGCCACTATCACCATCGCTGCCAATACCACTACTGCTGTCACCGCTGCCGCCAATGCCGCCGCCACCACTGCTACCGCTACTGGCCACTGCAGCGGCTGCCACTGCCCTCGCTACCTGTGCTACTATTGCATGCCGTAGCTGCCACAACTGTCATTGTCGCCACTGCCGCTGCTGCTGCCACCGCTGCCACTACTGTCGCCGCCGCCTCTGCTTCTAGTGTTGCCGCCACTTTCGGTGTATCCACTACTACCACCACTGCCGCTGCTGCTTCACGTACAGCCCCTGCTGCTGTCGTTGCCGCCACTACCGCTGCCTCCGATGCTGCCGCTGTCACTTCCACCGATGCTGCCACCACTACTACAGTTGCTGCTACCCCTCTCCGCTGCCACCACTACTGTCGCTGCCACCACTGTCGCCGCTGGCACTACTACCGCTACTACTGCTGCTACTACTACTACTGATAATAGGTTTTTACATACCTATAATAGGCTAAAACTCTATCCAAAAAATTCGAAGACACACAAACATATTCACAGATATATAAAAACAGTTATTATAGGCATAAACAAACACAAATCAAAGTTAATTGTCATATAGCATAAATTATAATTTAATTAAATAATTTAATATTTTTATATTAAATTTAATATAAAGAGAAACTATAAATGAAAATATTAAATTACACAAAAAAAATCATTTAATAACTTATTCTAATACAATATTTTAAATAACTTAAACAAAAAAATAACAAAAATTCTATTACATCTTATTAATCATTGTATCTACTGACTGTGCATAAAGTATAATCTATCAATGCATTGATGATGCTCTATTCCTCTGCTCCTCCGATCACCAACTTTCTATTGCGAAAAAGCTATCCGAGTCACAATGCTTCATATCTGTGGAAAAATTCATTCACTTATACTAGCCTCGTATGGGAAAGAATATGATACCACATTTGTAAGAAATTTAAACCACTAAATCAAATCAAAATAAATTTAAAAAAAAAAACTATGTTTTGATAAATATATATTACTATAGTAAAAATGTACATATATACTAGCATTTCACTCGTACATATATTACTGCAATATTTGTACATATAAATGAAATTATTTTGCATACAAATATACCGAGTACATATATACTCTATATATATGTACATAAAATACTATAGAATTAAACGTACATATATACTAACAATATACGTACGTATATACCACATTTGTTGCCATCCTGCTGCTCCCGCTGTTGATGTGGCTCATGTCACTACTACCACTACCACTGCAGCTACTACCGGTGTTGCCACTACTATTGGTGCTATCGCCGCTTTCGCCGCTATTGCTGTTGCCACTGTTGCCACTACTGCCGCTATAGCCACTATAGCTGTGACTACTACTGATGCTGCCGCTGCCGCTGATGCTACCACTACGGCCACTACTGCCTCTGCTACAGCCACTGCCACTACTGCCTTAGCTGCCGCAGCTATCACCGCCACTACTGCTGTCACCACAATCGCTTCTGCCACTACTACTACCGCTACCGTCACTGCAGTTGTTGCCATGGCTACCACTCCTATCGTTGTTAATAATAGGCTTTTACATACCTATAATAAGCTAAAACTCTACACAAAAAATTCAGAAAAACATAAACATATTCACAGATATATAAAAATAGTTATTATAGACAAGAACAAACACAAATTAAAGTTGATTGTCATATAGTTTCAACAAAAATTTAAATAAAAAAATATAATTTTTTTAAATTAAATTTAATAAAAATAGAAACTATAAATACATATTTTAAATTAAACAAAAAAAATTCATTTGATGACTTATTCTAATACAAATTTTTAAATAACTAAAACAAAAAAATAACAAAGTTATATTACATCTTATTATTCAATGTATCTACCGACAGTGCATAAAGTATAATCTATTCATGCATTGATGTTGCTTTAGCTCCCTCAGCTCCTCCAATCACCAACTCTTTGTTGTGAAAAAGATGTCCAGGTCATGGTGCATCATGTTTGTTGAAATATCTTTTTACTTATACAAGCTCACATGGGAAACACTGTGGTACCATATCTGTATGTAATTTAAATCACCCAATCAAATTAAAATAAATAAAAAAACTATGTTTATATATATATATATATATATATATATATATATTACTGTGATAAATATGTACATATATACAAGCATTTCACTCATACATATATTAGTGTAGTATATTTACATATAACTATAGTATTATGCGTACATATATACTGAGTACATATATATACTCAGTATATATGTACATAAAATACTATAGTATTATAAGTACATATATACTGACTATATACGTACGTATATACCGCATTTGTTTCCATTGTTATTGCTCCCGCTGTCACTACCACTCGTGCCACTACTGCTGCTGCCGCTGCCACTACCGGTGCCACTTTCTCTGCTAATGCTACCATAGCTGCCATCGCTGTCATCGCTACCACTACTACCACTGCTGAAAATAGGCTTTTATATACCTATAATAGGCTAAAACTCTACTTAAAAAATTAGGAGACACAAAAACATATTCACAGATATATAAAAATAATTATGATAGACATGAACAAATACAAATTAAGTTGATTTTTATACAGCTTCAAAAAAAATCTAAAAGATGTCTAGCAATTATATTTAGAGAAAAAGAGAAACCAAAATTATAATGTTTTAAGAATAATAAAGATAAGATAAGCTAGCTCTCTTTTTGATAAAGCTGAAATCAGTAAATCTGGGACCCAAGCATTTGAATGACCGTGATAATGTCTGAATGCTTTGAATCAAGATTTTTTCTTTTGTCTCACATAATGTGTCCTGCAAAGATTCATAATTAGGTTAATCAAAAAAGTAAAGAACAAAACTAGAATAACAAAAATTGAAACCTGCAAAAAAATATCATAATTATTTGCTGCACATAGAAAAAAATAAAATAACAGTTCAGGAATAATTTTCATACTCAATCATCTTTATAATTTGTAGGGAATGCTAGCCTCTCCTATGAGGATTCAAAACTGGATCTTCGAATGCTATTTGTTCCGCCAATGTCGCTAACTGTGACTCCATATAGGACATATGCTATTGCATTACATTCTTAATTTCTTTCATCTCATGGTTCATTTCTTTAATTTCTTGCATTTCTTCAAAATAATTAGTATACTACTCACCCTTTAGTTCTTTAATTTCATTTATTTCTTCCTTCAAATTAGATATTTGCTTATCCTTCTTTTTCATTTTGGTGTCCATAACTATAATAAGTACATTTGTTTTCAGTACTTGTTGTTCGACTGACTCATCCATCATTGCTTAGACAAATGAATTAGAAGCACGACTGCTACAACAAAATGTCACTCCCTTAGAGCCAATTTCGTACACTAACTACTTCTTTCGACCTCTACCATGACCACCTTTTTTAGGCGACATCTACTGTACAATATAAAATATAGAACAAATATTAGAGATATGATGAACAAGCATGCATTTTTGAATAAAACACACCGATAGATTTCAACAAAATATAAAAATTATTTGATAGTTTAAATTATAAAAATATTATAAAAATTTAATTATTGGCATCATTGTCATCCTCCAATGGATTTTATAATATTTTGTCTGATTTTGATCGAAGTTCGAACTCATCTTCAGATAGAAATTGATAATCTTCAATTTCTATTATGCCACCATTTGAGTCTCATAAATTTTCTGGATCTTTATCTACATTTACAGGCTCAATATTATTTATGTCATCTTTCTGGAATGCCAGTGCAATATCTAAGTCAGCACTTCTTTGTTACGATGTTAGTACTTCAAATTTTGATCGGGCTTTGATTTTGCAAATCGACCACTAATCTCTCTTATCACGAGATAAACACAGATATGTACAATTAATATACTTGAGTAGCTTGAACTACCATAATAAATGTCTCATATTAATTATATGTGTAATTATGGTTAACATCCACTAACTTTTAATCCGTATGAATCTTTGTACCCACATTTCATGTTGGATCAAACCACTCGCTCTTAAATAATACAATCTTATTATTTTCGATTCCAGGATACTCCAACTCAATAGCTTTTTTGAGTTGACCATAATAATCAATTTCATCTACACTATAACATGAGCCTTTAATGCATACACCACTATTTATTATTGTTTTAGAAGAATAGTGGCCGATTGTGAGAAATTTATATCCATTAACGAAATACCTAGGATAGGTTGTTACATATCTAAACGGGCCTTTACTTAGATTCTGAATGAAGATATTTGAATCTCCATTTGAAGGAACAATTGCATATGACATAAATTAAAAAATGATATTAACAAATAAAAGATAATAATACATTAAATAATTCAAAAATTTAAAACTTAATAATTCTCACATAATTTTTTAACTAATTCGCAAATTTAGTTTCTAGCATATAATCGACATCATTGCTGGAAATTACTAGTTACTTATATTTTAACTACTCACCATAAATACAATACAAATATAAAAAGAGAGAGAATGGTGTTGTCAATTTTTAATAATTCCTATGAAAGATAAAATTAAACTAGGATTAAACATGCAACCATTTTTGGTAAACATACTCAATATATGATGCAGCCTCTTTATAATTAAGTAAAACGTAGATCTGGGTTGCTTTGTACTCTTCATCTATCATACATCTTTTCATTGCTCTTCCAAATACTTTTCTGTGGTGCTTGAAGATAGACAGTTTGTCCACAGAATCATCTTCTACCTTCACATGATCTTCATCATTTCGTGGTACATTTATATTCTTTGTATTGACATTTTCCTCAAAATAATAAGAACAAAATGATGATGTTTCTTCTACTAAATATGCATTGCAAATTAAACCTTGAACTTTCCTTGTTTCTAATATTCAATTTCAACTTACAAAGATACCTACAATCATAATGTTAGGTTTCAATTAGATTAAATTACAATATTACTTTTTGTACGAAATAATATAACACATCAAATTATATGTATTTACCTTTCAAAAGGATACATTCACCTGTTGCACTGGACCTTCAATCTTGCTTCATATGCCAAATGGATTGGAAAATGCTCCATTGAGTCAAAAAAAATTCAGTGGGAAAATCAGTTCAAGCTTAGAAATAATAAGTGGAATGTTATTCTCCAGCCTCAACATGTCATCTATTTTGATTGTGGTTGTAGTTAGCTGTTTGAAAAATAAACTAAGTTCTGCAAAGACCTTCCAAACACTTAAGGGGAAGTATTTCATGGAATGTAATTTGTATTAATCTCTGCATAAATACATGACAGTCAAGTCTTTTCATTCCAAATAAATTAAGATTCTTCTTATCCACGCATCTACTCATATTTGACACATATCCATCAGGGAATTTCAAATTTTTAATACATTCACATAATATCTGTCTTACCTTCTTATCAAGTGTGTAGAAGCTTTAGTGAATTTTCCTATTTCCTCATTCAGTTTCAATTTAGGATGTCGATAGTAATTATTCTACTTTTGTCTTGATTTTAAAGTGTCTTTTATTTTTCCATCTGCATTAAGGACAGTGTTGATAAAATTGTCAAACATATTATTTTTCAATATGCATTACATCTAAGTTATGATGAATTAAATTGGACTTCCAATAGAACAAGTCCCAAAATATTCTACATTTCTCCCTGCCAAATAATTTATCTATTCATCCATTACTTCCAGTAGCTTCTTTTTCAATTACCCTCTTCAAACCCAAACTCTAAATCTTTGTAAAAATATCATCTCCTGAACGAACTACTAGTGCAAGCTTCATCATAGTTTTATTTTTTCAAAATGCAGTTCTATTTCTTCGAAATTGATGATTCTTAGGTAGAAACTTACGATAGTTATCAAACCATGACTGTTTACCACTAAATTTGAGGGTAAATGCATCAGAATTTGTCATGCAATACGGGCATGTGAATCATCCTATAGTTCTCTAGCCATACAACTTTGAATATGTAGGAAAGTCACTTACCATCTACATAAGGGTTGCTCGCATAATGAAATTTTACTTCTTTGAGATATCATATGTATTCACGCCAATATCCCATAAATGATTTAACTCTACAATAAGAAGCGGTAAGAAAACATCCACCATGTCTTTTGGATTTTTTGGCCTTGGAACCAATATTGACAAATATATATTGCTCCTTCATACATAACCACATAGGAAAGTTATAAGGTGTCACTATCACTGGCCATGTTGAATACTATTATCCAGATTGCCAAAATGGCTGAAAGCCATCAGTGTAGAGACCTAATCTCACATTTTGACTTTTCTGATGCAAAATATTTATGTATATAATTAAAATGCTTCCAAGCAAGTGAATTTGATGGATGATGGATTACCCATTCTTCAACCTCATGCTCAGAATGCCCCCCCATATTATTTGCTATTACATTTGATGCATATAGCCTATGTAAACAAGGAATTAATGGAAAATAATACATCTTCTTAAAGACAACATTTAATTTTTGTCGCGTATCTACAACACGAGGAGCCTTCCTAAATCGAGGATAATCATAAAACTTACAGCTAATTAAATCACTATCACCGCCCCAATATAGCATTCATCCATTTAAATAACAATCAATTTTTTTCACTGGTAGACCCATTCCTCATAGTAACTTCTTAGTATTGTAAAAGTTTTTAGTCATCAAATTATTATGCAAAACAATCTCCTTCATCAATTTCGTCACCTGATCAAATAATATCTTAGACATATGATTTTTTACTTAATGCTCATTAGTCGAGCCACAAGTGACAATTACAAATGTGTTTTACAACCAGGCCACGATGCTTTATCTGCAGCTTTAAGCATTTCATAAAATTTATAAGCTTCATGATTAGGTGGTTCATCCAAGTAATCCATTCTGAAGTCAGCACTAGCAGCTTTCGTGATCATTCTATGGTGTGTGTTTGATGATTCTTCACCACAAGAAAATGATTCAGTACCCTCATTTTGGTCAATATTCAAAGCCATTGTACTTTCCCCATGATAAATCCAAACAAAATTATTTGGTACAAAGCCATATTTAGCCAAATGATATCTTATAGTGTTTGCATCATGAAAAAAAATATTTTGATACTTGTGATGATTATATGGACACTTAATTTTTTCTCCATCCATCAATTTTGATTGACTACATGCATAATTGATGAAAGTTTCAAGTCCAGTCAAAAAACCTTTATTCAAAAATCCATTAATAACCCCTTCTGTACATCAATTGATGATCTAAACTTATTTTGTCCTATTTCATTTACAAATAATAATGCCCAATCATTATTTTAAATATAACATTCTATTAGTTCAAAATATACAAATAATTAAATAAAATTAATTACAAATGAATATTTAAAAATTAAAAATCATGAATATCGAGGTAATGTGTTTGCAGAATCTACATTCATAGATAAAGAAATTTGTATCACAATACAAATAATAGATATCACAGTAATACTAGATAAAGGGAGCAAAATACGATAATGCAAAATAAAGGAAAAAAAAAGAAAGACATTCAAAGTTTGAAGGAGGAGAGGGAGAGAAAGTGAGAGAGAGAGAGAGAGAGATGAGGTGGATAGAAAGAGGGGCATAAAAATGGGGAGACGGGAAAGAGAGAGGGAGAGAGAGGAGCAAGAGAGAGGGGGAGAGAAATAGTGAATGGGAAAGAGGGCGAGAGAGGGAGAGAGATAGGGAGAGAGAAAAAGGGGGGTGAAGAGAGAGAGAAAGAGAGAACAAGCAAGAAAGAATAGCGGGAAAAAAAATTACATGAGATAGAGTGTGACACAAAGAACAAGAGGAAGAGAAGGACAGAAATAATTATAGAGGGATGGAGAGACACATAGAGAGTGCAGTGTTAGAATGATGAATTATATAAAAGAAAATAAAATTTATTCAGTACAAACCTATCAAATATTATATCTTTTGTTATACATTAGTTCATATTTGAACCTGATGCCTAATTGTTGGGTTTAGATAAGAGTACAACCCTTATTTGTATTATACCATATATGAGCATAATCAAGGGAAACTCTCATGTTATGTGCTTACATATTGTTAATATTATATCTTTCACCATTTTATTCCAAGTTAGTGCAACAAAATTGTATTATCCCGTATATAATTATATGTTAGGATACATATAGTAAATGTAGTTATAAATAGTTACATATAGTTGAACATATAATTATATATAGATATATGCATACAAATAGTTATAAGTAAATATAAATAAATGTATATAAAGTTATAAACAATTAAAAAGATTTACATATATGTATACATAATTAAAAATAAAGTTATATTTATTTATATAGAGTTTTTTATAGTTATACAAATATATATATATATATATATATATATATATATATATATATATATATATATATAGTTATAAACATTTAGTTAAACATTATTTTGTATGTTTTTATACATATAATTATAAATATAATTACATGTGGTTATACATATATTTACACGTATAAATAAACTTATATTTATACATGTGCGTATATATATTTAAATATAGTTATATTTAATGTTGTAGAGTGTTATATAGTTATAAAAATATTTATATATAGTTATACAAATATTTATACACAATAATACACATATAGTTAAATATAATGTTGTATGTTATTATACATGTAATTATAAATATAGTTACATGTAGGTATACATGTAAATTTATTAAAAATTGATTGATTTTTGGTAACGCTTAGAGCCTATCATTAAATGGGTGTAATACACATAAGCTAGGGGTAGGGTCAAGCAAGCCTGCCTCCATCCGTTTATTCCATAGCCTATCGAGCCAAGCCAGATCTGCAGCCAGTGACGATAACTAAGTAGTTAATAGTTTAAGTACTTTACAGGGACGATCAACTAGATCCATAAGCCCGTAACAGAAAATACCCTCTCATTCAATCCCGAACTGCATTCAAAAAGGAAGCAAGGACTTGGTTCTCTGAGCAAAGTAGTATAGCCGTAACCGCTACAGTAAAAAAAGGAAAGTAAGAAATGATAGAAGGAGGTAGTTTACTAGCTTGGCCAAAGGGAAAGGACTATTAAAGCATTCATTCCCTTAGGGATGGGCAAGATCTTCTAATGCTTCTAACCCACCAGCCCAATAAAAGAATGGAGTTATCACGGAAAGGAACTGAGTCCGATCTTCTTCCACCTACGCTACGTCAACTGGACTTTTGTCACTATAGTAGCGAGTAGCTCGAAACCCGCAATAGAAAGGATATTTAGGGGGAAGAGCTCCGATCCGGCGATGACTACAAGAAACAAATCGAGCTGGGAAAAATCCAATTGAATTGCCCAACGAAAATAATGTATGGTTGTGCCTGAAGAAGGGCAGTCAGAAGAGGATAAATCAGCCTGAGTTCAATTAGTCCCAGCGTTATCAGTACAAGTAGCCAGAGGAGTGTACCAAATAGTTGAGGAATGAGAGGTTGTTAATGAGGAGCAGTCCCAGTACGACAAGCACAATAAAGAAGATCCGAGTGAAGCTGCTTGCCCAAAAGGAGTTGGAAAGACAACAGACACTTCATTTTCTACAATATTCGATTATAGTTTCACCAGCATCGAATTGCATGGATTTAACCTATCTTATGCATCTAGGTAAGCAGCATCCACGGGATTAGCCCCATTTATGATTGATCACCTTCTTAACCGAAAGCCCTACGAGACCTTGAGGGAGAGGGAAAAGGGTGTTAAATCATCCACCATTCTTAAATCAATTGACTGAGATACCACCACCCGATTGTCCGCTAGGGATATAATAAAGACAATCAGTCTTTTCGCCTTCATTTATGAGGAGTCGGACGAAACACATAAAGGGCGCACTCTAAGTAGGTCTTCTTTCGACGTGACCCTGAAATTATGTCTTATAACCTGAGATGAGGGGAATAAGCAAAGGCCACTATCCAAAGAGGTGATGGAGTTGGGTTGGGGAAAGATCAGCCACTACCTTTTCTACGATCTTGTCCGATATTTCTTTTTTTTGAATAGAAAATTCTTTTGTTCCGTCCCCCACCAAGAGGTTCAAGTGCTGAAAGAGATGCCCTTTTCAGGGATGCCGAAGGAAGGGTATCGGGGAGAAAAGGAGCCTTTCTTTAGGCCACTCCATTCCCAGCTGATAGCACAGCCATCAATGTAGAACAAAGCCGAACCTTATGGAGCAAGGAAGAAGGAGGGAAAACTATTACTGCCAAGCGGTCACCTACTAAGCCCAAACAGTCCTACCTTAGAGTACCGATGCATGAGGTAGGGGGGTAGAGAAGAGATCCAATTCGGCCTGGTTCGGAATGCTCAAACTAAAGAAGGAAGGACAGCTATCTGCTCTACACCTTCGACTGGAGAAATGATCCTTAAAACTGAGCGTTTTCCAGCTATATGAGAAGGAAACAAGAGAAAGGGACTAGTTTGAATTAGGGGTTTTTACCGAGTTGGTCACAAGCCCGTCAGAAGCAGAAAGTCACTCTGGAAGAGTCTCGTCCATCGTCTGCTTAGGCGACTATTTAATAGCCTTTACTTTAGATCCGCCTGTGAGTTAGGCTGAATACTCTAGGCCCTTCCTCTGATAGCTCAACCCAGCCAAAAGGATTTGCCATACGCTCTTCGTTGTCTGTAAAGGACTACTTTGCATAGACTTCCAATCCAAAGCCTTTGTTGCCTCCTGGCCATGCGCCATCTATTCCAGTTGGAACTTGATTCGCTCTTCAGCAACTTCTTGTGCTCTAAAACGACTTGCCTCATAAGAGAAATGACCTGCGGGAACTCACTCTGGGAAAAAGAGATTGCATTCCTTCCCGCTGGCAACCCACTTTTCGAGAGGATGCAAAAAAGGTAGCAACATGCATTCCGTTCCTCGTCTCAGGACATGAGAGCTATGGATATTTGGGCTTTGCAGGGGGGGTTAGGAAAAAGAAATGGAATAGAGGAGGTACTAGCCAGCGGCTTTTGAAAGTTGGCTGCAGGCTCTACCAAATGATAAAATTGGTTTTGAGCCATCTCCAACACAAGATGAAACCGAAGGAATTGAAAATGGTTCTAGAGGAAATTTGTCTGAGGGTACAAGGGACTTTCTTTAATGGTCCCTCCTCCGGCATCGTCGACTAAGTACGTACCTGTTAGGGACAGCTACTACTATCCTGTTGGTATCTTAGCTACCCCCTTTTTCATACTCGGGATAGCTTTCTTCATCAAAGATAAAATCAGGCAGGCTTTTCTACTATTCGCTACCGGCTGACAGCCTTTATCGAGCTTTTCAGGCTCTTGTCTTTCTACGAGACTGACGCCTAGCCCTATCTTTCATATCAGCAATCCCTCATAAAGGTTCGGCTGAGTTTGCTAAGCCTGCATGCTTAGCTACAGTGATTTCGTATCCTACTCGCTCGACTGACAAGCCATACTTTGACTTTTTTTGTTTTGAAAACCTATCGCTCAAGTGACTGCGTTCCTCTCCAACCAGTCCAAAAGCTTCGCTCTAGCGACTTCGTTCCTTTCAGAGTCCGAAACTTGACTAAGGATTTCTCTCTGCGTTGGCTCTGTTGAATGCCCCATCAGCCTTATGTTATGGTATGGGGCAATGGCCATTCACATGAAGTACTCATGTGCCAGATTTTCAACGATCTGTCGCTTGGATTTCGATCCTTGTCCCGAGCTTCGCATACCCGAAGTCTAAAGATTGAAAGACAAAGGGCAATGTACACTAGGGCCTCTTACCCTCTCGAACTAACCAGCTTGTAAAGCCCTTAGCACAAGTACTAAGTAAGCAAGAAGCTACGTTTTGGTATGCCTTTTCTTACCTCCGTTCTGGTTCCTCTACGCTTAGCTATGACTTACTTCGTACCTAGTATTCTCTCTTTTCTGAGAATAGCTACACGACAATCATTCTTTTCTAATCTAAGGCGGGCTTAGATTTCGTTTTCTGATCATTATGTATTTTATTTATCCGCTCTCTTCGTTAAAGGCGATTCTCAGCAGCGAATATAGCATTAATATGGGATAAGGCCTTTTCGCCTTGGGGTAAGAGTGCCAGCTCCACTGACTATTTAAGCAATCACAGTCTTAACCGTTCCTCAACTAGCTAGTCGAGCTCATCGAACCTCTCCCGTTGGTCTCTACACCTTTTCTCGACTGAAAGGAGAGGAGTGAGTGCATTGATGCCCAGAATCTGCTGTGACTGGTATAGAATCAGCTCCTAGTCTTAGTTAGCTCTCCTAGCTGCACTATAAAACTATCAGAGAAAAGTATGGCATCGTACATAACTATGACAAAGTCAAAAAGTAGACAAATCTGCTCCCTAGTTTCTGTTGGTGTTTTCTTCGTTGTGTTGTTTTTTCACATTTTTTTCGAGAATGGAAATTGGAATTGTTTTTTTGTAACAAGGATATACTCCACTTACATACAGTTTTTCTTTATGAAAACTCTTGGATTCCTTGGTGACTCTGGAAAATGGCTTCGAATTGTCTTTTTCATTCTTGTTTTTATTAGTAGAACCCAAAACCAAGATATTTTATCCTATATGGACAGGGCCGGGCCATCTTCAGGAGAGGGATGTTCGAATCCCCCGCCGATCGATCCGATCGTAAACGAGGTGGACCAGGACGACATCTGGAAGGCTCTAGACGCCGAAGAAAACAATAAGTTCTTCGAACTTCTGAACTCGGGAGACTGGGAAGAGGCGGACCGGCTCAATACTCGGATTGAGAAATTCAAAAAGTCTCTTAGTCTGCGAGCTAAAGAAATCGCTCAGGAAAGGCGGTTCACCCCGGAACAGTGCGACGATATCGAAGCCGCGACTATTTACGTGGCTGAGAAACACGAAGACGACAATAATAAGAAAAATGAAATCCGTCGTCTTTCTGCTTTAGGGCGCCAGATAGGTGATAGAGAGAGCGTATTCTGGGATGCTGTTAAAAAGAAAGTTAACGAATTTCGATCCTGGGAGAAGGGATTCAAATTTCTAATTTTTGTTTCAACCAACTCTCTTTTTGAAGGAGATAGCTAACGGTGCTCATTCGTATTCCAGTGGTTTGGGAAAAGTAAGATGTGGCCTTTCATTCCTTAGGGGCCAGAAGTATAAATCTTTCATCCGATAGGTTCAACTCTCCTTAGTAATTATAAATCGGATGAAAGACGAAGATGACTAGTTATCAGTCGTCGAGAATACCCTACTTCTAAGTGGTAAGAGAAGCGGTTTCGGATCAGTGAACGCCTCCCACCCATGGCGAAGGGGTTGTTCAATAGCGGAAAAGAGTTGGAGGCACCTTCACAATCATTCCAGCTAGCATCGAAAAGGAGGATTTGGTGGAATCATGCATCTAGAAGTGGTTCTCAGTCGTAGAACGGGATGCTATGTGTGTAGCAAGGCGAGTCGAAGAGAAGAATGTTGCATTGGGGTTCACTCACTAGTTGTCGAAAGGCTAGACAGGCCCATCCTTACTCGTCAAGAGCTGAGCGAGAGCGACTACATTTCAGCGACCAAAATGTCGTAGCATGAGCGGTGAGGAGCGAGAACAACTAGGGCTAGCCTAGTGAGCTAGATTCAATCCAACCCGGTGCTTGTGCCTTTGTTTCAGGCGATAAGACTATCTTCTTTCTTTCGAAATGGAACGAGAAGGATGACTGCCAGAAGAGATGTTTTTCCTCAACCGATCGTACCCAAGATGGGCAGTGGCCCAGAGTGATTAGGTTCGAGTAACCCGATGGGGAGGGTGGAACCAACTGCTGTTGAGAGGAGAACATCAGACTTCGTTGCTGTGTGTACCTCTGATTCTCGAGTTAGTGAACTTCAAAGCTTTTTTGTAGTGAGCTCCCTTTCTTTCCCTTCGACTCTCCCGTACTCAAAAAGGGCTCTTCGACTTTCTTTCTTTGCTCTCTCGGTAAGGCTCAACTTCATTTTTGGCGCTATGCTATATAGTACGCGTGTGTGTGCGCCATACAAACTATAGGTTTTGCCCCCCTCAAATGACCTATCCTGTCGTGACGGATCCTTGGTTGCGAATGAAAGGACGCGACTCTATAATCATGGAACCATCGATTGCCACGTGGCCTCTGACGGTCTACGTGGACAGTAGTTCCTAGAACTTCCGTCAGGTTGAAGTAACCACTGTAAACCTCGCCTAGATTTCTACCAATGGTTTGCTTATCCCGCAAGACCAAAAAGCCGTATCGCCCTATCAGAAACGCCGTCAGTTGCGCTCACCTTTTTTGGCCAGTTAAGTTAGGGATAGTAGGTAGGCATGCCTTTTCTCAATTGAGAATGCAATTGAGGAGCAGAACTTCCGTCTCGCATTAACGTAGTTCTCTCCTGTCCTGCCTATTACTATGAGTTGGGTTTCGTAGAGAACCCGGACCGTCGCTTACTGACGACTGTTTCAAAGTCTAGGGGGTTTACCTACTCGACCGATAGGGAGATGGTCCTGAAGTTGCTGGTATGGGCGCGCGCCTCTAGGTATAACAGCGGATATGATTTCCACATGCCAAACCAACCCCAGACGCTTATTTGACTTGAAAGCTCATTCCAAAGCTAACAGGGCAGGAGACCTAGATGAGCGTCAGTCTACCACAGGATATTGGTTTACAAATGGGGGAGGAGCGAAGCCTAGCCCCTATTGTCTGTATGGACCGCTACTATTGACTTCTTACTTACTAAGTGGTAGAACCCAGCGTCTTTTCTCCTCCGCATTCGCTCTGGCCTGTTAGGGAGGAAGCAAAAAGGGTTGAAGTTAGAATTGTACAATGTTATTACTTCATCCACTGTGAATGAATAGGCTGAAGGAATCGGATCTTGTCTCTTTTCATCTACTTAGCTTAAAAGGCAGGAAGCAAGAACTCTAAACTATCTCCCCATGGTGCAGCAGCGAAGCCCCATTCGTTCCCTGGGTGAAGGAGCAGTAGAATCAGTCCTTGCTTTCTTCCCATAGCAGCTGGGAGCGCAGAGAGTAGCCAACCCAGTCAGCCAGTCCAGTAGCACGGTCTCGGTCCTGCAAGCCAACGGTTGCTAACTTTCTTTCAAATAAGATCTATCCCAGTGGTCAGTCTCATCGGCTGGCATTATTCTTTCTTTAGACCACCTTCTCTTGATGTAGAAAAGAGTTTTTGAGGGAACTACAGAATGATCCAATGGGAAACTTTCGAGTTCATCCTTTAGCTGTCCAGGCAGTCCTATCAGTGCAGTACTTGTGAGTGCTTCCTCCCGAGCCAGTAGGCCGATTGGTGTATAGAAAAGAACCTTCCCAGCCGGACAAGGAGCCAGAGCCACCGAGCTTGTGTTACTAATTGGCATGATAGTTCAAGTAGTAAAGGCGGTCTCCTGTCTGTGGTAGTCAAGCATGTCTGTGGCTAGAGGAGAAAAACAGTCAATCTTAGTGCCCTGTAAGCGGTAGTTGAAGTCAGGCTTTCTAACTCCTAGTCGGCTAGTAGAAGGAGGGGATAGGATAGAGACTAAAGAAAGAGCTCTGAGTCTACCCGAAGCGAAGGAAAGTCAAGTGAAGAGGTGGTAGCTGTCCATGCAAGGAAGTGACACAAGCTATTCTAGCAAGTATTCTGTTGAGGAAGGAAGCCAGGGAGTAGCACTAGGGCAAGTAACTTTTTTCACTAGTCTCATATGTCAGTTTCGATGCACAAATTCCTCAAGGCATTGTTTTTGTACGAGCAGTAATAGTATAAACTATAAACTATAAACAAATGAAACTGCTATTGAATGCGCATGAAGAGAGTAGGCAGTTCAGAGAAAGATTCCCCTTTTCGTACGCTCGGCAGGTCAGTTCGGTACTAGCGGATCAGAAAGATAGGCCAGGTCAGCTGCGGCTTCCAGTACCGAGACAAAATGGGTTTTGAGATCAGAGAGAGGTTAGAAGAATTCTCAGAGAAAAAGTCCCTCTTGTGCTGGTAGTAGGGAAAGCTGCTGAGATAGAGAGAGCAGTTCTCCCTTAAAGTCCATTCTTTTATTGATTTCGAGTCGGGAATAGAGCAGTGGCTTATTCGGCGTTATACCACAATTCATTCTCGGGCATAGCTGTTCACGAAACGTGGCATGGGTGATCCAAGCGAGAGGTAAGACCAATCAATCCCATTCATCCTGGTTCGATCCGAACGGATCTTGTTGAATGAATTGATCCATTGTTGTATGCCCTACTTCTTAGTGAATTGTTTCCTACTCGGACCCGCCATACTTCCTTTGACTACTCCTGAGATATAGTTGAAACATTTTGTTATGGTGGAGAGTGGGGAGGGAAAACACCAATGCAGCAGAGAACGACCGCATGAATCGGAATCCACAACTATTAAGACAGACGCCCTTACACAGAGAGAACCATGAAATAAAGGCTCCGCGTTCTCTAAGTGGTTGATCTTAGCGTGCTAGCCGCTGCTTCATTTCGTATAGTGATAACGCTTTCTCTTTCTTAGCGCTCTGCCCCCCCTTATATAGTTATATAGTCAGGGGAACTCTGGTTGCGCGGCTTTCTCTTCTCTTAGGGGTATCTTTTTTCTGACTTAACTCAGCTTGACCTACTTGACTCAGCGGTGAGAGTCTCGCTTTCATACGGCGAGAGTCAAATACAGCCGAAACCCCTGCTTTTGCCAGCATGACAGCAAGCACGGACTGGACTGGCAGCAAGGAGTCGAATGACCAAAGCATCGGTTGCTTCCACTTGTGGCCTTCTTCGACTGCTTTGACACCTTAATATCAAGGTAGCTTGCTTACTTTACTTAGTTCTAGTACCCACGGAGCGGTAGGAAATCGCTTGTTACTTAGCACGCCCCTATAGAGTCAGGCTCTAAGGGCTAAGGAATAACCCTCCTTAGTAGTCCTACACTGATCAGTGTATTATTGTGCCAGTTCATTAAATGGGTGTAAGCCCTGGATTTGAACCTATCATTGTTCTTTGAAGAAGTATATTTTGGTAAACCCTATGAGAATCAAAAATTGATTTTTGAATTCTGAAACTATTATTTTAGATTTAAATTTATTAAAAACTTCTATGAGATAAACAAAGTTGATGCACTTCAGTGCATCAAAAGTGGATAAAAGTTATAAAGTTATAGGAAAAAATCTTAAGGGGACCCAAAATGAAAATAATAATGTTTTATAACAATTTTTAATTTTATTATAACATTTGGGGACCCAAATCCAAAATATTTATGATTTGGGTCTTCCAAATTCCTATACTGATAATTAACTTCTTTTAATCATACAGTATGCATATACACAAGTATGCATATGAGTTTATGCATAAACTCATTTTTTTCATAAATAAAAACATATGCATATAAAGTTTATTCATACTCTGTATTCATAAACATATGCATAAACTCGTTTCTGCATACTGAGTAAGCAGGAACGAGTTTATGCATAATGTTTTTTTTAATTATATTGGGATAATGATGAGTATCCGACTTTAGGTACTAAAATATACCCCAAATCATATATATTTTTTATTTTGGATTCCATAACATAATTATCCATTATATATATGTATATATATAAATAGATTAAGGATGAAAATATTAAGTATTATTATTATTATTAGTGTTGTGGAGGAATTCCATTTTTTTTTCAAAGTTAGAAAAATGTTAGTGTTATTTTTGGAAGCAACAAAATAAAATGAATAGTATTTTCATTGTCAAGAAAATCTATTTAATAAACACTACAACAAAAACCATAATCATTGACGCCTAAAAAGCATCATTATATATATATATAATGTCGCTTATCGAGAGCGTCATCCGCTAGCGTGACATAAAAAGTCTATACATATAATGATGCTTTTTTACAGTGTCGTTGAATCATACCTTGACGGTAAAATAAAGCGTCATTTTTATTAACAATGACGCTTTATTTTACCATCAATGTATGATTCAATGACACTGCAAAAAAGCGACATTATATGTTGTAGGTATCGAAAATTTTTTTAATACTATGACACTTAGAAAAAGCTTCAAGAAAGATCATAATTTAAATAAATTTAAATTTAATAATTATTGTATATATATTTTCACCTGTTATTGTAATACTGCATGCACATAAGAACAAAATTCTTTACAATCCATACCAAGAAAATAGTTTTCAAGTACTATGGGGAACTCGGACTTCTTACAAATCAAAAAAATAAATATAACATAATTTCAACATTCGTTTCTTAAATTCAATTCAATTTTTCTGATATATGCTACCCAATTGTGCCTAAACTTTATAAAACTGATTCCTGCTTGCTTGACAAAGTTGAGAGTTAATTTCCAAATAAGGTAACCTGCATACAAATAGATGAATAAATACTTACACTTGTAGTAATAAATATATTATAGCGAATTGGAAAAAAACAGGAATGATAACAACATATCATAAAAATAATTTATATAACAATTGACATATACGATTAAACAAATTTAACAACAACAAAAACAAAGTTAGTAGTAATGGATAAAATATAAAGCTGGAGATTTATCAATTATGACATAAATGTTGATAAAATTTTTTAAAATACAAAACAATAATAATCCATTTAAAACCTAAATGTGTGTAGTGAGTTTAAAGATCTCACAAACAACATGAAAAAAACTACAAAAACTAATTAAATAGCATAAAATGAAAAGTTAAATTACTTGTCATCTTCCCAACACATCAAATAAACTCGATGAGATGCTATATAATTTAATTTCAAGTTTTATTTGATTACACAAATATAGTAATCCAATCAACATATAGTTTTAGATTCATTAATAAAATATTGGTTGCATTAAAAAAAATTTGTGCCTTGAAATAAATATTGTATTTTTATAAGGGTGAAAAGGTAATTTACTCTGTTGTGGTAAAGTAGTGAAGCCAAAATTCGAAATCACAATTTATTCCATTGTCAATCTACTACAAAAAATCTATGGTTGACAACATACATAAAAGATAGAATGAAAACAAAAAAATTCTAATTACTTATTAAAGTCTTGAATATTTAATTGAAAGTAAGAAGTAATAACTATGATCTCATTAAAAAAATATATTTATTATCACAAATGTGCATGGACCATTCCAAAGTAGGAAGATCTCCTTACTTGAACAAAAAAAAGTTTTTTTTAAGCACCTAAGAATCATGCATTCAATATACTAACGTTATTCAACATATGAAAAATATTGAAAAATAATGATTGTGTAAGTTAAATACTAAAATGTCTTCAAATAAAATTATCGAACAATTTACCTTAAGTCATAGTTTTGTTCAAAAGAGATATAAATTACGAACCTCATCAAAAGTTAATGTTGTAAATCCCAAAATTTGTTCATGCTTCAATAAAAAAAGGTGTCCTCAATGCTTTTCAAACCGAGGAAAGTATTAATTGAGTCACCCCATCACCCATTCAGATCATACTTCATCTAACTCTTCTTTTTTGTATAATTCCTTCCCATTAAACTGTTGAAAAGTAAAGTATTATCTTAATCAATAAAATTAGAAAACTAAAAATAACTGATATATTGAGAAACAACAAATAAACACATACCTTTGATGTTAGACATCCTTGATCAAGAATGTTATCTCTCATATATCTCATCACATAGTATCCACATTCAACACTACATTGTTGTCTTGGGCACTGAATGTAAAATAAAATAAATATATATTTATATGAAGTTACTTGGAAGTCATATTGTAAAAAATTTAAAATTAAGCAGAAGAAACTAAATATTATATTACTCAGTTAAAGAGTTATGTACCCCTAGTACAACCCAATTAGGCTCTCTTTTTGATGATATATATTTTTTAAAGTGAAGATTTCTTTGAGCCCTGCATTAAGAAAAAAAATTTATGTTGCCACCAAATGCTTCATTATATAATAAGAAGGGAAAAACTTACATATTAACAATGTCTTTAAGATCATCTATAGGTTGATGATGCAAGGAATCAAGGTAATAGACGATCAAACTCCTTATTTCAAGTACCACCAATACCCAATGACAACTGCAAAATTAACATTAGTGTAACAACATATCATTTATAATTTGATATATATGCATACTTATAATCTTACTTATGTTAAATAACTTACCCTGGGTTATATGGAATAAAAACAAAATCTACATTATTTGCATTCATCAACCGATTAGTTATAACCCTTGACCTATTTTTCTTGCTTGCTTCTCCCAATCCAGCTTTGGAAACCAATGTCGGATTTACAAAAATAAATCGCTCTTCCTCTTTAGCATCAACCATGTTTTTACGCAAATGCCTGATTTAATTTCACACAATATTTAAAAGTTATAATATTTTAATTTAACTAATATTAAATACAATTCACATAATGAAAAATTAAAGCATAAATAAAATAGTTAAAATAAATAAAAAACATATTAAATTTTTATCTTACCATATATAGAACAAAAGGTAATTAGATGATACCTATGATGATGATATAATGATATCCATGTCTTATTTCATGAGGAAGGTGTTAAATGACTGTCCAAAAACCTCCTCTATGATTTCTACTGCATGCACGATCTCACCCTTTAACAAGCGCCCAACTAATGTAGCAAAGTTCTTGATATCTACGAGATTCTCATCATTTAAACTCATTGTTCTCTCTCTATTACTCTGTTTCTTAAATTTCTTTGAATCCTAGCAAACATAAAATATCTTTGTATAAATAAGAATTGTTTTAGATAAACTAGTATTATTATTATTATTAAAAAATATTTTATTTAAAAAAAAACCACATACCTGGATGTGAAGAGTAGAAGGAATGACAAATTGGGCAGGCCATAAAATTTGATGCCCAATAGCATCTTCAATAGTGGTAATTTGGCTTGGAATAAGTATAGGAAGTAATGCATTTGGATCATAAGAAACATCCACGACACCAAGATAGTTATCACCACATTCAAGTACCATAGTTCCAGCTGCGACAACATTTTCTTTTGTCCTTATGACCAATTGACAATTCCTTTCTTGTAAAATGAAACATTGTTGTTTAGTTATATGTAATTATCTAAAGTTGATAATTTTCACGTAAAAAAGTAATTGTTAGACAAAATTGAGTTATCATAACTTAAGGAGCTTATTAATATAATTGATTATGTTAACTTATATTGTAACATTACTTATATTTTTTCATATCAACTAGGTAAGTTGATATAAAAATTATGAGTTTATGATACCACATTTATATTAAAGAACATAATATTAAATACAACTAACCTTTTTGGCTGCTAACATTGGTGGAGCGTGGTCTTCTACTCGATGTTTTGGTTGCTCAACACTTTTCGGAAGGACAATATGTTTTTGAAGCATGTTAGAGCTACCAATATTAGATTGAGATGCGGTGGATACCATCTGAGAGAGTTGTAATAAAATCTTTGCCTCAAACTTTGATTGCCGCTCTTGCGATTCTTTCATAAATTCCTGCAAAGCACTATCAGCCATAGAATGAAAATAATTTCGTGGAGTATAATGCTTTCCTTTAGCTCATACTCAACCACTATATTCTGGAGTTCCCAATGCTTCTATAAGTATGTAATTTCCATTGAAACTCAAACTGCTTTCTTATGACTGTTGTAACTTCATATCCTGATACACAATTCTATTATAAAATTAAATGTCATATTGGTTACAATAAATAAGTTTATACCGTAAATGAAATATTTGTTCCATAACTAATACTAATAATCTTCTCCACACCTGGAATGAACACTTCATCATACGTGCCATCTTTTTTAACCATCGCTTTCTTCCATAATACACTTCTATCAATGACTGAAGTAAAGCCGGTTTCTACCGACTTTTACAATATTGCAATGTAATATAATGAGTCTCTAGGAAAATTTAACATAAAATAAAAAGTAAAGTAACAACATATTTAACTTACCATCTCTGTTTCAAGACTAGCATATCCTTTCCTACTAATATGATGATTATAAATATGCTTTTTCCTTCTTTCCTTTTGAACTTCTCTAAACTCCTAAAATTTTTAATTTATATTAAGTAAAGAAAAATTGAGAAAATTCCATGAAAATAATTAGAAATATACCTGATATATTTGAGTCGCTCTTTCTTTGATAAAAATTGTCCAATCTTCATCTTCAATAAAACTATATTCAGATGGTGGTTTTTTAAGAAGCTCGAGTTAGTCTTTGAATGGAATGATATACTTTGCTATCAACATGTTCTTGAAAGATCTAATGCATTTGATAATTGTTTTCATACAATTCCTTCTACTTTTATAATCCAATGTAAATGCAGCCTAGAAGTAATGAACATAGTTATAAGTTGTTAAAAAAATTTGCAAATAAAATTAGAAAACGTTAAAAATATAAAAAATAAATACAAGTTTACCTCAATTGAGTCCCACAATTTATTCTTCAATTGCTTGGGTACATGGTGCCAAGTGCTATATCTAATTGGGACCATGGTACGTGCCAATACCCCTAAATAACTTGTGAGATGCACCGCAGCTTGTCCGACATAAACACCATCGACATTATGCTGAACTGAAAGTTTAATTCCTTTGGTCCTATTCTTGATAATCATTGGCTTTCTTATTATCCTTCTACATCTATTTATTGTAGTAGCTTTATCTAGTTGATCCGTTTCCATACCTATCAAAAAAAATAATGTTTAAAAAGAAGTACAAAGAAATAAAAAAATATTTAAAAGGAAAAAATATAACTAATTAAAGGCATTACCTAATTAGCTATTTTGCACAAAACATAATAATGTCAGTTTTTAGAATATTCTTAACCTGTCATTAACTAAAATTGAAAGAATAACATTCATCTAATAACAAAGACAAAAAACTTAACTAGTCCGCATATATTTATAAAACAAAAAACTTTAGGAGCATATCAATTCACAAAGCAATAACAAAGATAAAAATTGGAATCATTTATGATATGTTCTCGACCCAAATTCCCTCGCAATTATCCCGATTACAGATTTTATTAGATTCATCCAGTGAATCAAATAATTCAACTTGTTGCAAAGAAGATATGACTGGATTGTGTTCAATTGAAATTTCCATGGCATCATCATCGTTTACTCATTTTGTGAAATCTTCTTGAGGAGTTGACAAAACAATTGACCATCTTGGATTAATCTCATCTTGTACATAGAAGACTTTCTTAGCCTGGGAGGCTAATATGAATGGATCTGACTTATGAGCCAATCTGCTAAAGTCAACTAATGTAAACCCAATATCATCGACCCTGATTCCATTCTTATTATCAACCTAATCATACTTGAAGACTATAATTCTGAACATAGCATAATCCAGATCTCAAATCTCTATAATAACCCCATAGAAACACAGTTTCCCGAAAATAGGATTTTTATCCTTAGCACTAGCAATTTGCATTGTCGTTGATACAATACTAACTCCGCTATTTTGGGTAGCTAGTAAATCATCACGCTCCTTGGTATTATATTGACAACCATTTATGACATAACCATTATATTTCATCACATAAAGGCTTGGACCATTAGCTATCTATTTAAGGGGTTCAGATACAGGTTCATTATTTCCCAATGCAACTTTAACCTATAGAAATAAGATAAAGATATAATTTATATGGTGACAAATAAGGAAAACAAAAAAGCAAAATTTAATAAACCATTTTTGTACCTTTTTTCGTAACCAAAAGGTAAAAGTACGAGCATGCTCATCCTGTAACCACATTTATCTTTTTGATTGATGTGGATGTATCACTTTCAGCCATTGCATCTGCTCTCAATGAGGTCATGTATAAAAATAAAATAATTAGAATAATATATAATACGTACAACAAATAAAGAAACAAAAAGTAAGTGGTGCTTACTCAATAAAAGGTTAGATAATTGATGTATTTTCCAACACATAATGATGTGCTTGTAACCATAAATTGGATTCAGCCTTCATAGAAAGACCTCCAAATATTGGTGCCCCGACTTTGTGCTCAATGTTTGAACTACTAGGAATTCCAATTTCTTCCACATTTGATAAGTACTCTATACAAAACTCGATTCCTTCTTCTGCAATATAGCATTTAGCAATACAACCTTCAGGTCTAGTATGATTTTGTACATAGCATTTTAACACTTTCATAAACCTTTCAAATGGGAACATCCACCTAAAGTAAACCGGTCCACAAAATCTTACTTTTCTTACAAGATGCACAGTAAGATGCACCATTATATCAAAGAAAGAAGGTGGGAATTACTTTTCAAACAAGCATAATGTCACCACTATCTCATTTTGTAACTCATCTTATGAAGGAACATCAATGACTTTAGTACAGAGAGCATTAAAAAATAAACTCAATCTACATATCACATTCCTCACATGCTTGGGCAAGATAGAATGTAACAAAACCGGCAAAAATTGTTGCATTAATACATGATAGTCATGGGATTTTAATCCATTAAGTTTCAAGTCTTCAATTGACACGAGGTTTCGAAGGTTTGAAATATATCCATATGGAACCTTCAATTGTGAAAGTGTTTGGCAAAATACCTTCTTTTCCTTTGTAGAAAGTGTATAACATGCATGAGGGAGATATGTTCTCTTCGAATCAAACACTGGTGCCAATTCGCTCCTTAAGCCCATATCTACAAGATCCAAGCGAGTATTAAGCCCATCATTTGTCTTACCTACACTATTGAATAAGGTACCAATAATGCTTTCACAAACATTTTTCTCAATATGCATACCATCCAAATTATGACGAACATGAAGATATTTCCAATAATCAAGATCAAAGAGAATTGACTTCTTTTTCCAACAAGTAGTATTGTTGATTTCATATTTTCCCTGATTAACCCTTTTTTCCCCCAATAATTGAAAATTCCATTGATTTTTTTAATATTTTCTCGCCAGTCAATATTTTTGGAGGTGACCCGAACTCTTGTTTTCCATCAAATGCTTTCATTTGTTTTCTATAAGGATGATTTCTTAGAAGAAATCATCTATGTCTAGTATAGGAGTTCTTTTTTACATGCTTTAACCTACAAAAATATATTTCTTCTCCACATATTGGACAACCATAATATTATTTAACTTTGCATCCTGACATATTTCCATATGTAGAAAAATCATTTATTTTCCATAAAAGAACGTCTCTTAAAGTCAAGATTTCTTGTTTATTTGCATCGTAAACTTGAACTCCGACCTCCCACAATGTTTTAAGATCTTTTATTAGTGGTGCTAAATAGACATCAATGTCATTGCCAGGTTGGTGTGGACCTGAAATTAATAAAGATAATATCATAAATTTTCTTTTCATGCACAACCATGGAGGAATGTTGTAAATTATCATGAGAATGGGCCAACAACCATATTTGCTATTAAATGAACGGTGAGGATTTATGTCATATGTAGAAATTGCAAGTCTCAGGTTTCTAGGTTCTTTTGAAAACTCAGGCCATCTGTGATCAACTTGCTTCCATGATGGTGAATCTGATGGATGACGCATTTTCCCATCAAAAATTCTTTCTTCGAAATTCCATATGAGCTCTTTTGCAATTTTTGATAATTGAAACATTCTTCTAAATCTTGGAATTGAAGGAAAATACCACAATACTTTCGTAGGAACTCCTTTTCTCCTCTTAGTTCCAGAGTTATCCGTCTTCCACCTCGAAGTTCCATAGGTAGGACATAACGATGCATCTTTCAACTCCTTCTGATAAAGAACACAATCATTTGGGCACGCATGGATTTTCTCATATTCCATTCCCAAAGAATTTAATGTCTTTTTTGCTTCATACATCGACAACGGCAATTCATTGTTTAAAGGCAACATTTTTCCAAGAATTTGTAAAAGCTCTGAAAAGCTATTATCTGACCACCCAAAACGTGCTTTCAAGTTGTATAATTTGATCAAGGCTGATATTCTTGTAAAGTTTATGCAACCAGGATATAATGGTTTTTCTGCATCTTGTAGTAATCTTGCAAACAATTGAGGATCATATTAACAATCCTCATGTGTAGTTTGAACCATTTCTATTGTACTACGTTGATCATCAAATTGAAGTCCATCATAAATTTCTGCTCTTATGAAAGGTGGGCCAGTTAGAGCTGCCTCTCCATGCCAATACCATGTATTGTAACTCTGATCAATTCCAAAGAAAAACAAATGATCTCGAATAATTTGAGGAGTATTGAAAATAATATTCCCACATTATAAGTATGGACATTTAATGGAGGTTTTATTTGCAGAATTATGTATTGCAAATGCAACAAAGCATTCAACTCCATCTCTATATTCCTTTGATCTTCTTTCCTTTGAGATCCATGAACGATCCATTTTTAAAGAAAATATTAATTCCAATAGATATCACACTTCAAATGGAAGAACTCATCAACATTCCAGTGTTATTCGTTTAATAACCTCTATTTTATCTGTTAAAAGAAAATTAAAAAATTAAATATTTAAAAAAATATTTAAATGCATGTCAGATATAAGATAGAAGAGATGAGCATTATTTTTTGAAATATTGTTGAATTTGTTAACACACGCAAAATTATTAAAATAAAATTTAAAATTGAGGAATTATTTCTCAAAGTAAGTTAGATTCATAGAAAAAAATATTTAAACAAAAATAATATCATTTAATTATACTTTAAATTAAAGTAAAATATGATAAAAGTCATTTTATAGATATGACATTTAATGTCTCTAGGTCCTTAGGCTCATTGATTTTAAAATAACATGACTATAGAGCACACATTTATATGAACTATAGACTCATTTTTCAAATCAGTATTTTAAAAGATAGAAATAACTGTAAAAGATAGAAATAGCGTGACTATAGAGAATGACTATAAATTAAATTGGAGAAGAAGTTTGCATTGAATCAGAGATAGAAATAAGAATTTTCAAATCACCAATTTCCTCTAGACGGATCCCAGAAATGACTGGTGCCAAACTAACAAATGGCCTCGACACCGAGGATTGATATTCTTCGGTGAAGGAAAATGTTTCCAACAAATGCAGTGCTTGTTGTGATACTTGTTTGCAAAGATGGTGTGATTGAGCTTAAATAGTGGTGCGGTGTATTTAAAGGCTTCAAAAAGAGATGAACGATCCAAAATATAAACTATTATTGGTCGCCACTGTTTATTTTAGTAAATGGATAGAGCTGACACTTTTTCATCAATCAAAGATAGAAAGGTTACTCGATTTATCTGTGACTCTAGCTACTCCGACATCCCAAGATCAATTATATCTAATAACGGGCGACAATTTTAAAGTCAAGTCTACCAGGACTTCTACCATGAATTGAAAATAAAAACTTATATTTTACCCCTTGGTATCTGCAAAGCAATGGCCAAGTTGAGGCCTCCGACAAAACCATGTTGATTACCTTGAAAAAACAACTAGACTCTGCTAAATGTAAATGGGTGGTAGAGCTTCCTGAGGTGCTCTGGGTTTATTGTACCACTACCTAAATGTCAATTAGAATCTCACCTTTTGCGCACACTTACAAGATGGAAATTATTATCCCTACCAAAGTTGATCGACCACCATCCAAATAGTTGCACACGATTCAAAAAATATGAAATCAATAGCCACGGTGTTAGATATAAGTGAATAACAACGAAAAGTTGCAGCAGCCCACATAACACCCTACCAATGTGTATGATTCAAAAATCAAAATATTATTCCTATTTGGATTAATATGTGTTTCATTGTAAGAAAAAAAAAATCATAATAAAATATATAAATGTTAGAGACAAGTAAACACATATTTATAGATTTACAAAAGATATTCATAATTTTAATAGAATGATAAATTATGGTAAAATATTAATAAAAATACATAATTTTAAATAAGTACAGATGAAAAAATAAATAAGTTTATTTATGATTGATCTCAATGGTGCACTACATTTAATTTATTTTAAAAACAAGGATAAATTTATGAATGAATTATTACATGGATGTCATTTTATGTCACCTATGCTAAGGCAGGATATTATTTTTTTTTGAAGTTATCATTGTGACATTGGTGTTCTCAATGAATGAACCTTATCTACTTATATTTTTGTTGAACAGTTGCTATATAAAAATTAATATTAACATATTGAATAAATAATTCATAACTCCTAAAATTTAGAAAAAAAAATTGCAACAAAACTAAATAATTAATATTTTATTGTTCTTCAATTCATCAAAATAAATCAAACTATTCTTTCCCCTCTTCAATGTAGACATTTAAAATGAAAAATGTTGAATATAAAAAAAATATGGATCTGATATAAAAGTACCTAGGTGAGAATCAAAAAAATCAGCCAATAGATGCAAGATAACATGTGACTCAAGAGTTGTTGTGCATTAATAAATATGTGGGTTGCATCAACTTGTGATTCGATCTAATTCTAATATACATACACATACACACACGTTTATTGCACTTGTTAGTAGCACTTAACATGAGAATAGTGAAAGTGATAGATTGGCAAAGCATCTACATTTATAAGGAGAAGTTGGCTTCGGGTTTGAACAAAAGAATCACGGTGGCAAACTTTAGGAATTTTAAACAAGGATCACTCTGTTCAGCCCAACTCTTCCGCTGTTCTCGCCCAGTGCTCCCGACAAATAGAGCAAATAATACTACGTTTATAATACATGTGGTATATGCTAAATCACTTGGAACACGTTCACATTAATTAATTAGGTTAACAAAAGCGAAGAGCTGATACAAGTATAAGCATAATGGAGAAACTTATAGGATGCTGCAAAAATAGCCAATGACTTTGAAGACGTGAGTTTGAACCCTTGCTGTTGGAAATGGCCGAACGTGATGAAGAAGAAGCGCAACTCTTTCTAGCGATAGATTAATATATATAATTAAGTTAAAAATAATATTAAATTTTTCACATAATTATATTAAATAACTTCTAGAAACAATATTAATCTAATTTTGTTGTAGCAACAATGACACTTCTAGAAAGCGTCATAAAAACTTAATAAATTTTACAAATAATGGCGCTTTTAGAAAAGTGTCATCAAATGTCTAATTACACATCGTATAATGACGTTTTCTGAAAGCATCAAGATATAAAGCATCAAGATATAAAGCATCATTAATTTGCTGTTTTGTTGTAGTGAAAATTATAAAATTGAACTTATTTAAGAAAATACTTCTCAAAGCAATATTCCTATCTTTTAGTGGTATCAATAGATAATATTAAATTATTTTTGTTATTTTGTTTTGTAATGTAAAAATTGCAAGCCTAATTTTTTTTTCTAATAGAAGATTAGAATGATTTGGATTTCTTCTTATGCATGTAATTGCTACTTAAAAGCTATAAGACTACTCTATTTTCATGTACTTTTTTCTCTCAATAATTTTTATTTGTTTGGCTTTTTTTCAAGACTATTAATTATTCCTGATCACTAATTTATTTTTGATATTTTTTTATTTGCTTTGTGATCAACTCAAAAACGTACAAAATACCTTTATGCGACATCATAAGCAAGGTCTCTTTGTTCAAGCTTCTTTGTTGTGCCATCCAAAACTATAATAAAACATTGATTTATCATTTTCATTATACATGATGAATAGTTCTATACTTAGTCTCTTACAAGGGATTTGAACATAATGCAGGTTGATGTGTTGGATTTAGCTTTGGTTTAGGTGGGCTATTAACCTGTCAACTTGCATTCCTAGAAACAATTTAGAAATATTAAAAATTTAAGATATAATATATAAAAAAATGATCATATGGCATACAAATCATGTAAGTGACTAAATATATTTTTTAAATTAAATTTATAATCTCTTTTCTTTTATTTAAATTAGAAACGTAATCAAATTATGGTGCTAGTAAGAATATAAAATCAACCCTCATATGACTTATGAAATGTCATCCCTCTGGTGGCTATTAAGCTAGCATGAAATGAATATACATCATTATAGCCGTAGGAATCATAATAAATCTTTCTTTTATGGTCCAATATAAATGGATGGATGAATTAACTTCTCAATTATTGATCATAGAATAAGGCTCGGACAACATTGAAAAGTAATTATTTGATGAGTACATAATGAGTTTATAATGACACAAAATAATTTAAAGATGACATTGCACGAGGGTTAATTATCATGATCCTAAGGCACTCTCATTCAAGGGTTTTGATGTGTTTAGTTTGGTTAGTTAAATTTCATAGGATTTAAAATACTTTAAATTCCAATATTAGATGTTTTTGCATTTTAAATTATAAGTTTCTACAATTTTTATAAATTACTTATAAAGTATAGTAAAAGTTTATTTATACTGTTTCTATAGTTATATAGATATATTTTTGTTTAAATAGTTTATGTCTAATATTTTTATAGTTATATAGATATAGTTATATTTAAACATACTTATATCAAATACACTTAAATTTATGTATACTATTTTTGTATACAGTATATAGTTATGTATATTGAAGTAGTTATTAATTAGGCATACCTACTGTGCACCATCAAAATTCATACAATAACAATGCATGAAGTATGTATATGATTAAGTATATATATGCAATCCAAAAAAACAATGCTGAATAAAGGAGAAGAATTACGGAAACAATAAATAACAGAATCAATACGCATAAACTTAATTTTTGATTATATGTTGATGAAGAATAAATGTATAAAACAGTACCTCAAATCAAATAACATATTAAAACATAAACCTCGATTATATGTTGATGTGTCGATGTCAAGAGATAGATGGCCGAATGGGGAGGTTTGCTTCAATTGTTAGAGATTATCGCGTCTCGACAAGTGAATGTATATATTAGCAAATTATTAATATTTTTAATTATTAAAACATTAAATAAGCAATATATATATATATATATATATATATATATATATATATATATATATATATATATATATATATATAATCAAAAAGACTCTTTAATTTTATTTACTATCATAATTTTTTTAACAAAATTAATGTGCGTGTAGCTAGGTACACATGAAAAATAAACACCTTACAATTTTTTATTAGAATATTAATTAAACAATAAATATATAAACAATTAAAAAAATATGGTTAGCCTTATAAAAAAAATATCAAAAAGTTAGAAAAATAACCAACTTCTTATAATAAGACATAAATAAAAAGATGATTTGTCTTCTAGCCACTAGCCTAAGAATTACAAAATACTTTAAATGTTAAAAATATATAAAAATTTATATTTTATGGTTATAAATTTTAAAGAATTCAAATTAATTTTTAAGAAAATAATATTAAATAATTTTAAAGGCATAAAATTTCATATTATTTGATATCATTAATATATTTTAAAATTCAAAAAATTATTTAAAGTGAGAAGATAATTAAAAAAAGTTATATTTATTATTTTAATAAAAACTTAATGTTAAAAGCTAATTATAAAAATATTATTCAATTATTTAATTCGTATAAATTTTAGTAGGAGCAAACATCTATGTATTTATTTATAAATATTAATTTATTTTCTTTTAATTTTATTAAAAAAATTATATTTTTATTATATTTCAAGATTTTTAAAATTTGTATTATTTATTTTTTTAAAAGTTTTCTATAATCAGAATTTTTTTTACGTATAATAATATTAATTTTTACTAGTTTATTCCTCAGTTCAGATATTTTTGAAAATATTTTCTATTTTATCATACAATGAATTAATTTACATTTATATTTGTAGAAATTTTAATATATGTTAATTTAATTTTTAAAATATCGAAAAAAATTATTATACTTATTAATTTATTTTTTAATATTACTTTAATAAAAATTTTTACGTTTCTTAATTTAAAATTTTAAAAAAAATTTTTTGTATACTTTTTTAAAAAATTAATACATCATAAAAATAGTTATTCTAGACTTTACTAATATAATTTTTTTTAATTTTATATTTTTTAAATTATTTATTTATAATATAATTTTTTTATGATTTTACTGGGAAAATATATCTTTCAAGGATTGCTCATCTATAGACCATTAATATACATTTAATAAACAAAATTAAATAAAATATTAAAACTAATAATAAATTAATAAAAATTAAATAACTAAAAATTGGCTAGAGATTTTTGTCGCTAAATCCATAACTAAAATACAAATTTTATTTGCTAGAGAAAATTCATCACTATATTACGGATTTTATTAGCTAGAGAAAATTTATCACTAAATTATAAATTTTATTAGCTAGGAAAATTCCATCACTAAATCCATCGCTAAATTAAGGATTTGATTAACTAGGGAAAATCCAACGCTAAATTCGTCACTAATTTACAAATTTTATTAGCTAGGGAAATTCGGTTGCTAAATCCCTAGCTAAATCATGGATTTTTTTAGCTAGGGAAAATCCGTCACTAAAACCATAGCTAAATTATGGATTTTATTAGCTAGAGAAAATCTGTAGCTAAATTACGGATTTTATTAGCTAGGTAAATTTTGTCGCTCAATTTGTCGATAAATTAAAGATTTTATTTGATAGAGCAATTTCGTCGCTAAATCCGTTGCTAAATAAACGATTTTATTTTCTAAAAAAATTTCATCACTAAATCCATCTCTAATTTATGGATTTTATTTGCTAGAAAAATTTTGTTGCTTAATTCATAGCTAAATCCATATTTTATTAGCTAGGGAAAATCTATCGCTAAATTCATCGCTAAGTTCAAGCTATTATTAGCGTGGGATATTTCATCACTAAATCCGTCACTAAGTTTCCTGCTTTTCTTCAGTGGAATTTATAAAAATTTTTTGTCGCTAATCCATCACTAAGATCCCTGCTTTTCTTGAGTGAAATTTACGAAAATTTTTCGTCCCTAGTATGTCCTTAAATCCGTAGCTAAATTCTCCGCTTTTCTTGAGCGGAATTTACAAAAAATTTCCTATTGCTAATCCGTTGCTATTTTTTTTTTCAAAGAAAAATCATAATATCCTTGCTATTCCCTAGTTAATCCCCCGCAATTTAGCTATGGATTGATTCCTATCTAAAATTTCCTAGCTAAATCAATATTTTCTTGTAGTGTTATATTTTAAGAAAACTAAAATGATAAAAATGGATGTGAATTTATAAAAAAAAATAACAAAAATTAAAAAGTAAAATAAAATTATAAAAATTTATTAATTAAAATTTAAAAAATTAAAAATAATTTTATTTAACCATAAATGATATTATTTCATATATAACAAAATTTAAGGTTAATATTTAATGAAATGTTTTAATTAATGAAATTAATTTCAAAAATAAAAAAATTTATTAATGACTATAAAAATGAAGAAAAAAAATATTACTAATATCCATGAAAACTAATAATTGAAAATTAATTTTTCATATTATTTCATTATCATATTATTTAATATAACCATAAATAAATTATATAAATGCATAACAATACAAAAATTTGAACATTTCATATTATTTATAGTTTGTGGATACATTTATAATATTATTTCATAAATAAAAAAAAAATAATATGATATTATAAAAAAGTATTTCATATATATATATATATATATATAATGGTGTTAAATTTTAAAAAATTTATATTATTATTTATGAATATAATATGAAATAATATTAAAGACAAAATTTCATTTTATTTGATATAATTTATAATTTATAAAATTCAAAAAATTACTTAAAGTGAGAAGATCATTAAAATAATTATATTTATTATTTTAATAAAAATGGAATATTAAAAGCTAATAAAAAAATCTTACTCAATTATTTAATTCTTATCAATTAAAATTTCATTACGGCAAAAAATAAAACTCGAATTCATTAAACTTAGTGGCAAATTTAATTTTTTTTAGAACAAAAAATATAATTAGTAATATTTTAAATAACTCTTTTTAAACCCTAAAAAAACCCTTAAAGTATTCTTTTAATAACAGCATGGAGATATTTTTTTAATCATAAATTTTTTTTTGATCTAATTAAAATATCTATGTATTTATCTTTAAATATTAATTTATATCCTTTTATATTTTATAAAAAATTTGAAATTTTATTTTATAATTCAAAAATTTCAAATCTTTTAGTAATAATTTTTTTAAAGTTTCATATAATCATAAAAATATTTCTTTGTACTTTAAATAATATAAATAATTACTTGTTTATTGGTTAATTAAGATATTTTTGTAAATATTTTTTATTTAATGATACAATTAATTATTTTTGCTTTTTACTAAAAGAAATTTTTATGTATGTTCATTATTTATTAAAATATATTAAAAAATTATTATAATTATAGTATTAATTATTTAATAGTTTTTAAAACAAATATTTTAATTTCATTATTATACAATTTAAATAAATTTTTTGCAAATATATTTTTTAAATTTTTATAATCATTAAAATTGTTATTTTAGTCTTTATTAATATTATTGTTTATTCGTATTTGTATATTATTGAAATTATTTATTTATAATATTATATTTTAATAATTATATGAGGAGAAGGTGTCTTCAAAGGATCCATCATCCATAGACCATGAAAAACTTTTAATTTACAAAATTACATCAAATATTAAAATAAATAATATATAAAAAATAAAAAAAAATAAATCAGTTTAGATTAGGGTTGGAAATAATCTAGAGCCCAAATAGATAGGAAAAATTCCATAACTAAATGCATATATTTTCTGAAAATTTTCATTTAAGAACTAATAGCTTACAATTAATAAATAATCATAAAAAATTTTATAGATAATTATTTATCGATAGATTTTGTAACAATCTAATTAGCTAGAAAAAATCAATTACTAAATTTGTTGCTAAAAATGACATCATTATTTGCGCAAAAATCTACGATACAATTAGGTAAAGACATTTTTCAATCAAAAATTTTGATCTCTAGTCCATCACAAATCCATCACAACTTTGTATTACAATGTAAAATATGACATCTCATGCTAATAACTAGATAATCCCTCACAAATTAGCTAGGAAAAATTTTCCTATCTATTTTTCATAGCAAACCAAACATTTTCTTGTATAAGATAGATAGACATATTGATAGAAAGATAAATATAATTAGACAGATATATAGATAGATAGATAGATAGATAGATAGACATACAAGTAGATAGATAGATAAATATAGAAAAGATAGATATATAGATAGATAGACAGATAGATATATAGATTGATAGACATATAAATAGAAAGATATAAATCCATTTAGATAGACATATATATAGATAGATTGATAGATATACAATTAGATAGATAGATAGATTGTTGGATAAATATTTAGATAGATATATACACAAATAAATAGATAAATAAATAGATTTACATATAGATAAGACAAATAGATAGATTGATACACAAATAGATTGAATGACTCACAGACAGACAAATAAGCAATAATATAGATAGATTGATATATAGATAGACAATCATTTAGATAGACATAGTGATAGATAGATAGATAGACAGATAGACAGATAATTAGATAGATAGATAAATAGGTAGATAGACAGACAGATAGACACACAGATATAGATAGACAGAAAGTTAGATAGATAAATAGATAGATAGATAAACATATACATAGAAAGATAGATATATAGACACACAGATAAACATACAAATATATAGATAGATAGATAGATAAATGGATAGAAAGAAAGAAAGATAGATAGATAGACAAATAGACAGATAGATAGACAAATAGATATAAAGACATATAGAAAGACAGATAAATAGATAGATAAACAAATAATTAGACAAATAGATAGATAGATAGATAAATAGACGAATACATAGATAGACAAATAGATAGATAGATAGATAGACAAATAGATAGACATATTGAATGATTGGTAGATATATCAATAGATAGATAGATATATTGATCTATAGATTGATAGACATATTGATAAGCAAATTTATAGAAAGATTGATATACAGAATGATAGATAGATTGATAGATAGTTTGATAAATAGATAGAATGATTGATTGATAGATAAACTAATTGACAGATTGATAGACAGAAAGATAGATAGATAGATAGAGAAATTGATAGATATATAAACATATAGATTGATTGACATATATATAGAAATATTATTAGATACTAAGATAGATAGATAGACATATAGTAAGATAGACAAAAACCTATACTGATAGATACACTACTAAAAATCACAGTATTACCGACCATATATTTGGTATATAATTCGGTGTTTTTTGGTCGATAAACCAATTAGCGGCCATTTACCGACCAAAAAAATTAGTCACAATTTTGCTTGTCGCTAAATTTTCTACCGACGAAAAAACTATCTCTAGGTAAATTACCGACCATTTACTGATCCTCTACCGACAATAATTTATCGACTAAATTACGACAATTTACCGACTGAATAAATAATGTCAGTACATTGTCTCCAAATTGTCAATAATTAACAACCATTTACAGACCAATCGCCGAAAAATAATTACCGACTATATTCTGACCATTTTTTGACCAAAAAAATTAGGTCGGTAAATGGTCTCTAAATGGTCGTTAATTACCGACCATTTAGAGACAATTTACCGAAAAATAATTTCCAACTAAATTCCAACCACTTTCTGACCAAAATAATTTGGTCACTAAATGGTCATAAAATAGTCGATAAAAGCCTAAAAAATTAGGATAAAAAATCGACCATAATCTTTTAAAATCATTGCTCGGTAATTGATCTCCAAAAGAATTACCGACCATTTTGTGACATTTTACCGACCATTGATAATTAAAAATTTTGGTCGGTTTGCTCGCAATTCAGTCGGTAATTACCAACCAATTTTTTAGTATTAATTCTATAGCTGCTACAGAAACTGAAATAAAAAACACAAAAAAAAAACACTTTGCTTCAAGTTATGATTCAGTTCCTGCAAAAATATTTAAAGATAAAACAACAAAATAAAAATCCAAATAACTCAAGCAAACAACTATATATACTGCATTTATATATTAAAAACATCAAGATAAAATGAAAAATTAAAATCTAAAATCAAAGTATAAGGAATTGAAAAAAAAATGCATGTAATACTTTCAATCATCGAACCTAGTTTTATAATCATTATGCTGTAATGTTTCTGGTCCATATGGTGAGATGTCGGGTACTAGGGTAGAGTTGTCTACTATTTCTAGTCCTGATGTGGTTACTACAGGTGCTGCACTAGCTGATGGAGTAGAAGCTGTAGCTGGATCATTATACCGAACAATCTGAAGTAGATAATCAGGGTTGAACTATATAGTCCTCCCTCCTAACTCTTTTTTGTAAGCCAGTCAAAATGCATACGCAACTCATCCTTATCATCCTCATAGTCAATCATGCGTCGCTCTGTATCTACCAACTGAAACTGTATCAAATTTCACATCTCGCCCATAAATTCCTCCATCTTCGAGACCAAATTCAAAACTGGTCCTGAAAATTTAACTTCATTGTCTGGTCATCTATGCAAGTAGAATGATGATCTCGATGAACCGATGCAATAGACGGACATTTTTTTGCCCTCAAAAGCCACATACTAAATCTGATTTGCATCAACTAGTGGAGCTGGCGAATGAGAACAACCTATTGCACCTTCACATGAACCTGAAATAAACTAGGAATATGCTTGAATCATAGCAGCTAACAATTCCTCATATCTCGCCTAATAGAAATGTACGAAAAGTATTTCATTTTATATTCAAACTAAAAAAATTAATTTTTTTATTTAAACTTACATTTGCTACATGAGATCTCTGATTAATAAAAGTCTGATCATCATGAGCCTTTGTGTGTATGTGTGTGTGTCTAAATAAGTGAGGAGAATTGGGCTTCTTACCCTCATTGCTTGTCTATAATTACACACAATACATATGTTACTTATATTGAAAAAAATTTCCTTATGAGAAATGAAAATTTGGCATAATTGAACACAATTCACAATGTAATAAACATAAAAAGTATAAATTAGAAATAATACTAATGCTCGTTAATGCTCACTCCTAGAGTGAGATCTACAAGTGAGTGTAGACAGGCCACTAACCTTCCGAGTGTGCTCTGAGCAAGGATTGCTGCTCTGTTTATCACACCTCTTCCTATAATCCGAATCTTCCCATCTGCTATGCCACTCCTTGATAACATGATCTGAGACACTCGAATCTTTTTCTTTTTTCTTCAGCCATTTATATTTGATCTCATACACGGTGTCTTTATACCGACTGGTAGCATGTTAGTAGAACACACTTTTGACCAACTCTTTTGGCTGTGTCCACCTGTAAACTTTCTGCATTTATAAATAAACAATTTTTAATCAGTGAACAAATGAATAAATAAAAGATGAAAAAATGTTTAGGTAGTAATATTTATGTAAAATTCTTTCCAAATCATTAATTGGTCTCTATGTGTGAGTGACTTCCAATTAAGTCCATTAGTTTTAAAAGGACTTCTTGAAAATTATCCTCGGAACTCTATAAATAGAAGGAGATGGCTCTATCTTCATCCTGTAACAAAAAATTTTTTAGCAAGTAAGAAATAAATTAATAAATTGATAAATCATTTGTTGAGTTTTATATCTTATGAATTATCAATTATCGGATCAAAATGAGCAATTGGGAAAGTCTCATCTGTAGGGTGCTCTAGGAAGACTCTCCAACATCTCCATCTTTTCCCTCCTCTCCTTCCCATGTCTTTTGATCATTCATCAAAATCTCAGGACCATTATGTGGATCATTCACCTTATGCATTACATTCACAACTCTCACTGTCTAATCTAGTGTCTCATCCAACCACCTTACGTGTTTTGGGCATACCTGAGGCCATGCTGCCTATACCATAACTCATATGACCTTGCAACATGTGGCCTCAACCTCATCCACGTGCCATACTTGTAAAAACACATAAGGCAATGAAAATAAACAAAATGAATAACAATTAAAATAACATAAAACTCATTGCCTACTCATTCTCATCAGAATCATCCAAATCTAGTTCATCTTTGTCTTCAAATGTAGTAACATCATTTTCAAACTTTTCTTCATCACTCATTTCTTCCTCAATCAATTAAATTTTCAACAAAATATACTTCCCCACTTCTATCCATCTCAGAAGATGCGACTACAAGGACGTCTTCGTCCCCCACCATAACTTCGATTATAACATAATTGTCATCATTTTGAAAAGCTGGTTCTATGAAATTAGTTCTTGGTGATGCGTGGATGTCAATTTGAGCCCTTGCTTTTATTTTGCACATAGTTTTCCAATCCTTTCTAGGACCAGTCCGACCCGGATATTCATAATAATAAACTTGTGATGCTTGTACTTCTAATACAAAAAGTTCATGCATGTTGAATCATTTTTTATCGTGCACATCAACAAGTTAATATTGAGGATGGACAACACTACTAATATGTGGTGTTGGATTAAATCATTCATATTTGAATAACATAGTTTTTTAACTTGGAAGGCTTCAAATTCTAACTCGATCACTTCGACCAAAGCCCAGTAATAGTCATATTTAGTTTCATTGTATATGGATCCTTTAATGCATACTCATATATTATCTATTGCACAATAGCTACCATACGGTTTATTGTAAAATTTTAAAACTATTCACATGGTAACCAGTGTCAGTTTTCTCTAGAATGTTAAACACAATATTGAAAATATTGTCAAACACATTCTTCTCGATATGTATAACATAATGATTGTGCTTGAGCAAGTGTTTATACCAGTAGGGAAAATCCCAGATAATACTTCTCTTATTCCATCCACAAGTCTTAGATATAGCTGCATTCACAACCCCAACATCAACTTCTATCACCTTCCTCAACCCTCTATTATTCAATTCCTACAGAATATCAACCCCAAATCTAACCCACGGGAATTGTTTAGTAACCTTTCTATTCTTAATGAAGTCTTTGGTGTTACGTCGAAATAGATGATTAATGGGCAAAATATTCTGATGGTTATCGAACAATGACTATTTTTCGCTCTTAATTAATCTAAAAGTATCTGAATCTTCCATACAATTCAGACATGCCAACATACCAATTGTACTCCACCCAGACATAATAGAATATGCTGAAAAGTCATTTATGGTCCACATGATGGCAGAGTACAACTGAAAATTTTCTCGTTTGGAAATATAATAAGTTTGAACCCCAACAACCCAAAGACTTTTCAACTCCCCAATCAATTGCTGCAAGAAAAGATCTATCTTCTCCTTTGTATTCATAGGCTCCGACACTAACACAGTTAAAAACATAAATTCCTCCTTCATACACAAGTTTGGAGGCAAATTATATGGGGTCACCACCACAGGCCACAAAGAATATTACTATTGAGAGTGACCAAATTGCTAAAAACAATCTGCAAATAAACCCAGCCTAATATTTTGTACTTTAGAAGAAAATTCAGGAAAATACTCATCAAAATATTTCTAAGCAGGGGCATCAGAAGGGTGACACATCTTACCGTCCTCCATATGATGCTCTGAATGAAACCTCATTTAATTACCTGTAGCGATTGATGCATAGAATTTTTGCAACCTTGATGTTAATGGAAATTAGTGCATCTTGTTATACGGTACCTTTAAATTATTTATATACATTCTATTTCTAGAACCCATAACCTTTTGCTTGTACCAAGCATGCCCACATATTTTTCAATTGTTAATGTCACTATCATCACACTAATAAATTAAACAATTGTTCACACATCAATGAATGACCTTTACAAGTAATCCCAAGCCTCTAACTAACTTCTTCATGTTGTAGAAATCCATTAGCATCAGATTATCTTTTGGAAATAATTCTTGAATGAATTTATATATATCATCAAGCCATGCCTGCAAACACATGTGTTTGCACTTTTTTTCGAATATTATCACGACTGCAGAAAATTGAGTATGCGTAGAATTTCCCTCATAAACAGGTTTGTCTCATGCTTGAATCATGTCATAGAAATTTTTTTCCTCGACATTGGGGTCCTCATTAGGGTTTAATTTAGGACCCACAGCATCAAAAACTATTTTATGGTATGTAGTATGATTAATATTATCCGAGAGCATCTGATCAGTTTCACTTATAGACACCCATACTGAACTCGAACACCTCTGGTCGACTTGCTTCTCACCATGGTATATCCAAACATAATAATCCGCAACAAAACCATTTCTATTAAAATGCATCTTCACACTCCCAACATTCTAAAACTTTTTATTTTGACATTTAACTAAAGTACAAGGATACCTTATTTTTGTACCACCATTCACACACTCAGGATGGCTCAGAGCAAACTCAACATATTCATCAACTTTATCCCCCCATTCATTAGAGAACATTCCATTATCTATTCAACCCTTGTACATCCTTTCACGATCATCTTCCATTCTAGTTAAACAAATCATTTTATTTAACAAAACAATTGTCTCTAATATAGTTATATATAATTATATAGACATTTATTTAGATATACAAAAATTTATATATAGTAATACACATATAGTTTAAAATAATGTTGTATGTTGTTATACATGTAATTATAAATATTATTACACTTGATTATACATATACTTACGCATATAGTTAAATGTATATTTATGCATGTAGGTTTATATATTTGTTATATTAATTTTATATATTTATACATATAGTTATGTATAGGTATAGATATAGTAAAATAATTTTTTATATACTACTATATACAAATATATATTAAATATAAGATGTAAATTTAATATTAAAATATAATTATGCATAAAACTTTTAAAGTTATACACATAGTAAGATACAATTATTTATAGTTATATATTATTTTACATATAGTATATATAGTTATAAATAGTTATATATAGATATATTAGTACAAGTAATTATCAATGGTTATACATAAATATAAACAACATTATAAAAAATATCTTTCTTTAATTATATTAATATATAAATGTATATACAGTTAAAAATATCGTTATATATAATTATATAGACATTTATTTAGTTATACAAATATTTATATATAGTTATACACATATAGTTTAACATAATCTTTTATGTTGTTATACATTTAATTACAAATATTGTTACATGTAATTATACATATAGTCACACAGATAGTTATACATATAATTATACATGTAGGTTTATATATTTGTTCATTTAATTTTTTATGTTTATACATATAGTTATGTATAGGTAAATATATAGTAAAATACTTTTTTATATACTACTATATACAAATATATATTAAATATAAGATGTAAATTTAATATTAAAATATAATTATGCATAAAACTTTTAAAGTTATACACATAGTAAGATACAATTATTTATAGTTATATATTATTTTACATATAATATATATAGTTATAAATAGTTATATATAATAAAATATATAGTTATATATTGATATATTAGTACAACTTGTTATCAGTGGTTATACAGAAATATAAACAATGTAATAAAAAAATATTTTTCTTTAATTATATTAATACATAAATGTATATACAGTTACAAATATAATTATATATAATTATATAGACATTTATTTAGTTATACAAATATTTATATATAGTTATACACATATGTTGTTATACATTAATTATAAATATAGTTACATTTGATTATACATATAGTTACACATATAGTTAAACATATATTTATACATGTAGGTTTATATATTTGTTCATTTATTTTTATATATTTATACATATAGTTATGTATAGATATAGATATAGTAAAATACTTTTTTATATACTACTATATACAAATATATATTAAATATAAGCTTTAAATTTAATATTTTAATATTATTATGCATAAAACTTTTAGAATATACAGATAGTAAGATACAATTATTTATAGTTATAAATTATTTTACATATAATATAGATAGTTATAAATAGGTATATATAATTAAACAAATAGTTTTATATAAATATATTTATACAAGTAGTGATAAGTAGTTATACATAAATATATACAATGTTATAAACAAATATTTTAATTAATTATATGAATACATATATGTATGTATAGTAACAAATATAGTTATATTTAATTATAGAGAGTGTTACATATTTATATAAATATTTTAATATAGTTATACACATAATTATAAATATATATGTATTTCAGGATATAATTATATTTAACATTTATAATGGTATAAATTTAGTAAAATATAATTATATATAGTTATATATTAGTATACATATAGTATATATATTTTTGATATATAGTTATATAGAATTATACATATTGTTATATATTATTATATAGTTAAAATTTAGTTATATAAAGCATAAATATAGTTATAAAAGTAGTTAACTTTATTATAAATATAGTTATAATTACTTTTATATAAAATGACATATGATTATATAATTAAACATGTGTATCTATATAATATTTGTGAATAAAATATTTTTATAAATGTTACTTAAATATTATTATATTTAAATGTAACACTTTTATAAATACTATATAGTATATATATCACATTTATATAAACATTATAAATATTCTATATTTATATAAAAAAATATGTAATATAAATATTTAAAAAATTGTATTATAATTTAATATTACATAATTGTTATATAAGAAAATATATAAATGGATAGTTTAATGTAAATTTTGTATAGATATTTATAACCATTATATGTTTATATAAACATATCAATGTGTATTTATAATATAAACCAGTTATATATATTTAAGTATAGACATTTATACATAATATCATTCCATTATATAAATGTATAAAAGTTTATATATACTGTTATAGACATTTAAGATTATCTTTAATTAAAAGTTTGATTTAACATAAATCATAATATTTATTAAAGTATAGACATTTATACATAATGTCATATGATTATATAAATTTAAACCATTAGCATTAAGATTATTCGGATGCAAACATAATGTAATTGAAATCAACATCACTAAAAACCTAAAAATATAAACCATGGATGAACAAAATTTAAAAAATGAAAAATTATAGTTTAATTAATTGTGTCAAGTCGAAATAATGTTAGGTTAAAAAAATCGAAGCAAAAATTTAGAAATTAGGAGGAGAAAAAAAAACCTAATACCGGAATTTACTGAAAAACGAAATCATGAATATATTTATATAATTTAGAGAGATGAAGATGTGTATAAGCAATTTGAAGGAGAAGAACAAAGAAAAACTTACCTGGATTCAGAAGTAAGATTAAAATTTTTGTGTTTTCGTGCTTACAGTCAGCTCTGCTTCGGAAAAATGATGGAGTTTCGATGATTTAGGGTTAAATGACTTAGTAAATAATTTTCAAATCAAAAAATTAAAACAATAAAATAAATGACCAAAATTATGATTGGTAAATGATCGGTGATAAAAAATCTATAAGGATCTGGAAGTTCACTTTACCGACCATTTTTAATGTTAATATGTTTTTCGTCATTAAATGGTCAATAATTAGTAAATAATTTCTATTAGCTATTTCTATCCTAATTTACTAACCAATTTCTGACGAATAACATTTGGTCGAGAGTTATGGTGGGTATTCGGTCATGAAAAGGTTAGTAATTACCGACCTAAATATTCTGTCGGGAGTTTGGTCTGTAATTACGACATTATAAATATATTGGATGATTATTGTACTAACCATTTTTAATGGTTATATATTTTTGGTTGTTAAATCGTCGGTAATCTTTCGGGAATATTTTTTTGCTATTTCCCTCCTAATTTACAGACCATAATCCCGACCAAATATATTTCGTCGATAGTTGGCTGGGAATTTGGTCGAGAGTATTTTTCTCCGATGTGCCTTTTTGGATATCTAAATTGGTCGTGATTTGGTCGGTAAATACCAACCTATATATTTGGTCGTAAATGGTTGGTAAGTACGAAAATAATAATAATTTGAAAAGATATGGTACCGACCAATTATAGTAATTGGTTGTTAAATAGTCGGTAATATGTTTGATAACCACTCTGCAGACTGATTTCAGACCAAAAACATTTGGTCGGTAATTATGGTCAGCCTTTTGTAACAAATTTGGTCGGTATAAATTTTTTTTTTGATTCACTTTTTTGGTCACTAACTTGTCAGTTTTTGGTCTGTAATTACCAACCAAATTTTTTGGTATGTATTTTAGTTGGTATTATCATATTTTTTAGTAGTGATAGATAGATAGATTAATTGACAGAAAGATGACTATAGATATATAGACAGATAGACAGACAAAAAGATATATAGAAAGATACATAGATAAACAGATAGAACAAAATATAGATAGAAAGATAGACAGATAGATAGGCAGATAGAGAAACCAAAAGATAGACAGATAGACAAACAGATAGATATACAGATAGACAAACAGATAGACAGACAGATAGACAAACAGAAAGATAGATAGTCAAATAGAAAGAAAGATAGATAAGCATATAGATAGACATAAAAATCGACAGACAGAAAGATATATAGATATATAGACAAATAAATAGACATATAGATAGATAGATAAATAAACATATACATGAATAGATTGATAGAAAGATAAACATATAGAAAGATAGACAGACAGATAGAAATATTGAAAAATAGATAGATAGACAGAAAAATAGATAGATAGATACATAGACAAACCAGATAGATAAAAAGATAGATAGATAGATAGATAGATATATAAACATATAGATAGATAGATAGACAAATAAACAGACAAATAGATAGACATATAGATAAAAAATAGACAGATAGATAGATAGTTATACAAATAGATAGATAAATAAATAGACAGATAGATAGAAATATAGATAGATAGACAAACATATAGATAGATATATAGATAAATAGAGTATAGACAGATAGATATATAGATAAATAAATATATAGATAGATAGTTAGAAAGACATATAGATAGACATATAGATAGTCAGATAGATAGATAGATAGATAAATAAATTGAGATATAGATAGACAAATATATTGCTAGATTGAAATATATATAGACATACATATAGATAAATAGATATATAGATAGATAGTTAGAAAGATATATAGAAAGATAGACAGATAGATAAGATAGATAGACAGATAGATAGACATATAGATAGATAGATATATAAATAGATAGATATATTGATAAATAGAGAGATAGATATACAAATAGATTCATATATATATATATACACATATAGATAGACAAATAGATAGTCTGATAGATAAATAGATTGATATATAGATAGATAGATAGACACATAGATAGACAAATATATCTATATATTGAAAGTTATATATACATACAGATAGAAAAATAGATATATAGATAGATAGATAGTTAGACAGATAGATAGACATATAGATAGACAGATTGATAGACAGATAGATAGATAAAGAGAGAGAGAGATAGATAGATAGATAGACAGATATATACTTAGATAAATAGATAGATAGAGTGAAATATATATAAATAAATAGACAAATAGATAGGCAAATAGTTAGACAAATTGAAAGACATATAGATAGATAGATTAATAGATCGATTAATAGATCAACAGATAAAAAGATAGATAGAAAAACAGCTAGATAGACAAATAGATAGAGAGATAGATAGATAGAGAGATATATAGATATATAGACAAAAGATTGACAAATAGATAGATAATTAGATAGATAGACAAACAAATAGATAGATAGATAGATTGATTGAATGATTGACAAATAGATAGATATATAGATTGATCTAAAGACAAATGGATAATTAGATCGATAGACACCTTGATAAATAAACAAAACAGACATATAGATAGTTAGATAAAGAAATTGATATAGAGATATATATACATATATATACATAAATAGATATACAGAAATAAATATAGATAGCTAGACATATAGATAGACAAATAGATATATAAACATGTAGATGGACAGATAGATAGATATATAAAAAGATAAAAAAAAAGATAGATATATCAAATGATAAATATATATATATATAGATATAAAGATAGATAGATAAATTGAGAGATTGATAGACAATTAGACAAACAAATAGATATACAAATAAATGGGCACATAAATAGATACACAGTTAGATTGATATATATTATATAGTTAGATAGACTAATAGATCAACAATTAGAGAGATAAATAGACAAATAAATCGACAGATAGATATACATAAAGATAGACATATAGATATACTAATAGTTAGATTAACATATAGATAGACATATATATATATTTATAGACAATTAGATAGACACATAAATAGACACACAGTCAGATTTATAGATAGTTAGATAGACTAATAGATTGATAATTAGAGAGATAAATACACAAAAAAATAGACAGATAGATATACATAAAGATAGACATATAGATATATAGAAAGATATACTAACAAATATACAAATAAAATGATAGATGATAGACAGACATATTGATTGATTGATTGATATAAAGATAGATAGATAGATAGATAGTTAGATAGATAGATTGC
>JAREIK010000368.1:128823-245255 GCA_029783825.1 Sapria himalayana | reverse complement strand
TAGTCTATCTATCCCTAACAATAAGTTTATTGTCTATCTATCTATCATATGTTATCTTTCTATCTGAAATCTTTATATCTAATTGTGTCAATATGTCTATCATTCTATATATCAATCTATCTCTCTCTCTCTCTGTCTCCTTCTCTCTATCTACTTGTCTATCTATCTTTGTGTCTATATCTAGTTATTTATTTATATATCTATTTATAAATTTGTCTGTCTTTCAAATTTTCAATATATATATCTATATATCTATCTTTATGTTTAACTATATATCTATTTATCTGACGATTTATTTATCTATCTATTTATCTATCTCTCTTTCTATTTTTCTACATGTCTAATTATTTATCTGTCTTTCTATCTATCTATTGATCTTTCTATATGTAATGGTTATCTAGATATCTATATATCATTCTATCATTATATGTGTATATCTATCTATTTTTATATCTATTTATCTTAATATCTATCAATCAATCAATCTGCCTATCTATCTATCTATCTATCTCTACATATTTATATTTCTATCTTTCAATTTTTTATCTTTCTATTTGTCAATCAGTATATCTGACTACATATCAATCTATCTAACAATCTATTTATTAATCTATCTATCTAAATATCTTTCGTTCTATTTTTCTATATTTATCTATCTTTCTATATATTTATATGTCTTCTGTCTATCAATTATCTAATTATTTGTCTATCTGTCTATCTATCTATTTTTGTATCTGTCTATTTACCTATCAGTTTATCTGTCTATCTATCTATCTATATATCTAACTAACTATCTATCTATCTATTTGTCTATTTGTCTATATGTCTAAATCAATCAATCAAGCTGTTAATCTATTAATATGTGTAACTATCTATATGTCTATCTAACTTTTTCTCTATCTATCTATATGTATATTTTTCTATCTATCTACTTATCTATTGATTTGTCTATCTGTATATCTCTTTATTGTCTATCTATCTATTATTAATCTATCTATATATTTATTTGTCTATGTTTTATTTTTCTATTTGTCTATCAGTCTATCAGTTATTTGTCTATCTCTCTAACAGTCTATCTGTTTATCTATTTATCAATTTATCGATTTATCAATGAATCTATCTATCTGTCTAGCTATCTATCTGTCTAACTATCTATCTTTCTATATATCTATCTGACTATTTGTCTATCTACCTATATGTGTATATGTCTATCTATCTATATGTCTTTCTATCTATTTATCTATCTATCTATTTGTCTATCTGCCTATCGATCTATCTATCTATCTATTTATCAAACTTTATTTATTTCTATCTATATATCTATTTATTTATCTATCAATCTATATGTCTATATTTCTAATTATCTATCTGTCTATCTATCTAATTATCTATCTATCTATTTATTTGTCTGTCTGTCTATCTATCTATCTTTTTATCTATCAACCTATTTATTTGTCTTTCTATATATAAATTTGTCTATCTTTTTATCTATCAATCTAAATATTTAACCATATGTCAATGTGTTTATATATCTATCTTTATATATATATATATCTATCTATCTTTATTTCTTTCTATATGTCAATTTTCAATCAATCAATCTATCTATCTATCTATTTTTCTATCTATCTATCTATATCTTATTTATCTTTCTATCTATCATTTTTTTGTTCTATTTATCTACATATCTATCGACATGCCTATCTATCTATCATCTATATATCTATTGTCTATCTTTCTATCTAACTAACTATCTATCTATCTATTTATCTATCTGTCTATATTTTTATCTATCTGTCATTCTGTGTATCTATGTATCTATATATTTGTCAATCTGTCTACTTGTTTAATAGTCTTCCTATCTACTTGTCTACCCTTCTACATATATATATATATATAACAACCTATCTGTCTATCTTTCTACTGCCTATTTGTCTAATTAACTTTATTTCTGTCTATCTGTCTATATGTCTATCTATATATTAGTCTATTTGGTTATCAGTCTTTCTGTCTATCTGTCTATCTATATCTATCTATCTATCTAACTATCTATCTATCTATCTATCAATCTATCAATCTATCTACCTGTCTATTTGTGAATCTGTCATTTGTATATTTGTCTATCTTTCTATCTCTCTTTATATATGTCTATTTGTCTAACTATCTATCTTTATATCAGTCTAGTTGTTTATCTATCTATCTCAATATATGTTTATTTGAATATATGTGTTTCTATCTATCTATCTTTCTGTATTTCTATCTATCAGTCTATCAGGTTTATCTATCATTCAGTATATCTATCTATCTAACTAACTATATCTATCAATCTCTCTATGTATTTTCTATTGCCTATCTTTTTCTCTATCTTTCTGTCAATATGTCAATCTCTCAATCTGTTTATCTATATATCTATATATCTATCTATCTATTTAAGTGTCTTTCTATATATCTATCTATCAGTCTATCTATATATTTATCTATCTATCTATCTGTATGTCTGTCTATCTGTCTATCTCTCTATATGAAAATATATCTATCTACCTATATGTCTATCTGACTATCTATCTATCTATCTAATTATCTATCTAACTATCTATTTATCTATTATGTCTGTCTATGTAATTACCTAACTATCTATCTATTTAATTATTTGTCTATCCAGTAACATATCTATCTGGTTTATTTCTATCCATCAATTTATTTATCTTACTATCTGTCAATCTGTCTACCTTTCTATCTGTCTATCTATTTATCTATCTATCTTTATTTCTCTCTATCTATCTATCTATCTATCTATGTGTATATATCATTATCTATCTATCTAGCTATCTATATATCTATCTGTCTATCAATCTTTCTATCTTTCTATCATTCTAACATTCTATCTATATTTCTAACAATCTATCTATTAATATATTTATCTACTTGACTATCTATCTAACTATCTATCTATCTTTCTATCTATTTAATTCTCTATCTATTTATCTATCTATCTACCTAGCTTTCAATTTGTCAATCGATCTATCTGTCTATCTGCCTATCTATCTATATTGTATATCTCCCTATATATATGTCTATATGTCAATCTATCAATCTTAAAATCAATCAATCAGTAAATCTTTCTATTATTCTATCTATATATATATCAATCTATCTTTTTACTTGTCTATCTATCTATTTGTATATTTGTCTACTATTTTATATATCTATCTGTCTATCTATCTATCTATCTAAATCTTAATCTATTTATCTGTCTAAATGTCTAAATGTCTATATGTTTATTTTGTCTATTTGTCTATCTGGCTATCAGTCTATCTCTCTATCTTTCTATCTATTGATTTAACTATCTGTCTAATAACCAATTTATCTATCTATTTGTCTATCTTTCTAGCTGTAAATCTGTATATCTGATTATGTATTAATCTATCTATCTATCTATTTGTATATCTATCTATCTTTCAATATGTATATATATCTATCTATATGTCTATCTATCTACATGTCTATCTGTTTATCTATCTATCTATCTTTTTATTTATTTCTCTAACTATCTATATTCTATCTATCTATCTCACTATCTTTCTATCTATCTATCTTATTATCTATTTGTCTCTTTATTTGTCAATTAGCTTATTTGTCTATTAGTCAATTTGTGTATCTGTCTATCTATCTATATATCTATTTATTTGTCTATCTATCTATTTATCTATTTATTTGTCTATCTATCTATTTTTCAATTATCTATCTGTTTATCTTGGGTTATGCCCGTGCCCGTGCCCATGCCGTGCCTATCCATGGCCCAACCATGCCATGCCATGCCAAGGCCAACTAGGCCTCGTGTTGTGCCTGACCCGACATGGTTTCATCGCCCATTTACATGGTACATCGGCATGACCCAAGACACACCATTAAAAGAGATTTTCCATGTTAGATGCATGTGTCAGGTAATTAACCTGATTGTACAAGCGGGTATGAAGGTGTGTTCCCCCACTTTGGATAATATACTTAACTCACTTAAATACATTCTCACGCCGCACAAATAATAGCAGTTTGGTAGTCTCTATTTGTCTGTGAATCTTAAGAAGAATAAATTCCAATCGGAAATGAGACATCATTGGAATTACACATACCTGATATTAAAGTCATATGTTGGATACGAACACTTGATATCCGACTATGTCAATAGTAAGAGTGAAAAAATTTTTATTGATGATAGTGACTGGGCTATAGGAATTTCATTTATGAAATTCCTAAATATTTTTTATGACACGAAGAATATGTGTTCGTAGATTTATACTCCCATGACTTATATTGCACTCAGATGCATATGCAACATTAGTAGTATTTTTAGGAAGTATTGAGCTGATCAGACACTTAGCCATACGGTTGCAGAGATGGAAACTAAGTACTTAAAGTAATTGTGTACCATTCCATCTCTTTATTGTATTTCTCCATGCATGGACCCTAGGGCTAAGGTGGAAGGGTTAGATAATGATTTGACCTACATTTTTTCATGCATGAACCTGGAAGTCCAACCTGAAGGATTCATTCACTCGAAGTTAACTAACCATTTAACAATTACAATATTATGTATGGTAGTAGTAGTAGTGAGACTATGAATACAGATATTGAACCATCTTCTAGATGATGATTTCTACATTCTGTTAGCAAGGGGGAAACGATGGGGTGGATCATCAAATAAGAGCGAGCATTCTCGGTACTTAGATACCGATTACTATTCAATCATATCAGATTCTGATACTAAGAATCTTGATATATTACAGTGGTAAAAATCATATGAGTCCATAATTCCTGTGCTCTCTAGGAAGACATGGGATCTACTGACTTTTCTAGTGTCGAGTATAGCATCGGAGTCTACTTTTTTTGTTGTAGTGAATGTGATTTTGTATAAGAGATCAAGATTACGTCCATATATTATGGAGGCCTTAGCATGCATGAAGGACTATGAGGATTCGAGGTTTATCATCTTAGATAGTGCTGGGATAGGAACTACAGCCATAGTGAAAGTGAAGAAGTTGATTGCCGATGATGATGATCCATATGATAGTGATTTTTATGCTGAGGTTGAAAAAGTTAATGATATGCCGATGGTTGATTAATGAGGTTGTCCATTGCCATGCCACATGCCATTGCCACTTGATGCCTCATGATTGACGATTATGGGATTACGACATGCCGATACGTGACAGAGACACTTATGTTAAATTTATGCTTATGCTTATGAGTTTTGTGTTATGCTTGATTCTAATTTTTGATTTCGATATTTTGTCTTGTATGCTTTATTATTTAGATTATATTTGCTTTGGGTTGGGATTGGCTGATTGGAAGTTTTGTTTGCGTTTGGATTTGTAACTTTGTAATCTTTGTTAAAGAAATTGTGTTTCATTTAATTTTATGTTTAAAAATTTCATTAAAAATTCTAAAATTTAATATTAATAAATTATAATATAAATCTATTAATTTAATTAAAACATAATTAAAACAAATAAAAAAAATTAAACTTTATAACTATTCAACAATTTTCAATTTACAATTTAAATATTTATAAACATTATCTAATCTAATTTATATTTTATAATTACATAAATATTAAAAACAAAAAAAATTAATTTGTTTAACCCGGCCCATACGGGCATGATTTTGCTCATAAGGGCATGACCTGGCACGGTAAAATAACCAGCCATGCCGGTGGGATGTGTCAAGCCTGTCCTTAAGAACCCATGCAGGGCAACGCACGACACTGTATAGTAACCGTGTCATGCATGGCCTGGGCAGAAGCACGGTCGTGCAACATAAAATCATGCCGGGCCAGCTCTGCATGCCTGTTGGGCACCTCTACTATCAATCTATATGACTATCTATCTATATGACTATCTATCTATCTGACTATCTATCTATCTATTAATCTTTATATCTGTATATTTATCTATTTATATATTTGTCTGTCTGTCTATCTATTAATCTATCTACCCATCCAACTATCAATCTATCTATCTATTTATCTAAGTGTCTATTTGTCTATCTATTTATCTAACTATTTATCTATCTATTTATCTATCTTTCTATCTATTTATATATATATATATATCTATTTATCTATCTATGTATCTATTTGCCTATCTATCTATATATCTATGTATCTATGTATCTATTTATCTATCTATCTAACTATAATTAAACAATCAATATGTCTGTCTATATATCTATCTGTATATCTATCTAACTCCATATATATATATATATCTATCTATCTATCTATGTATGTATGTATCTATCTATTTATTTAATTATCTATATATCTATCTAACTATATATCTGCATATGTATATATCTATCAATTGATATATCTGTCTATCTATCTATCTATCTATTTATCTATATATCTATCTATCTATCTAACTATATTTTTGTTTGTATATCTATGTATCTATTTGTCTATCTATCTAACTAGCTATCTTTTTCCTATCTATCTTGTTGTCCATTTATATATTTGTCTTTGTATCTCTCTATTTATTTATCAATCTATCTATCTATATGTTTATCCATCTATCTATCAATTTTATATTTTTAAATATTGATCTATCAATGAATCTATGTTTCTATCTATCTTGTTGTCTATCTATCAATCTATCTATCTATATATCAATCGATATGTCTATATCTATCTATCTATATATCTGTTTGTCTATCTATCTATCTATATATTTATCTAAATGTCTTTCAATCTATCTATCTAATTATTTATATATGTAACTATCTATTAATCTATCTTATTATCTATCTATGTATATGTTGATCTATCTATCTATTTGTCTATATATATATATATATATATCTATCTATCTATATACTTATATATCTATCTATCTATCTATCTAATTATCTATCTATCTTTCTATTTATCAATCTATATATCTGTATATTTATCCAAATATCTATCTAACAATTTATATATCTATCTATCTATCTATCATCCATCTATCTATCCATTTGTCTGTCTTTTTATCTATCTATCTATCCGTCAATCAGTCTATCTCTCTATCTATTTATTTATTTATTTATTTATTTATCTATCTATCTATATGTCAATCTGTCTATCTTTCTTTCTTTAAATTTGTGTTTCTATCTATATGTCTAATTATCTATTTGTCTATCTTTTTATATGGCAATCTACCTATTATTCTTTATGTCTTTTTGTCAATTTGTCTATTTCTCTATTTGTTTATTTACCTATCTATCAATTTGTCTATCTATCTATCTTTCTATCTGTTAATCTATCTATCTATCTGTTTGTCTATCTACCTATTTATCTATGTCAAACTATCTTTCTATCTATCTATCTATATATATATATCTATTTTTTCTTTTTATCTATCTATCTATTTGTGTATCTGTCTAACTATATATCTGTCTATCTATATATCTATCTATCTTTCTATATGTCGATGTATCTATGTGTACATCTATCTATCTATCTATTTATTTATCTATCTATCTGTCTATCTTTCTATCTTTCTATCTTTCTATCTTTCTATCTTTCTATCAATCAATTAATCAATCAATCAATCTGTCTATCTATCTATTTGTTTGCCTATTAATCTATCTATTTGCATATAATTATATTTATCTATCCATCCATCAATCTATTATACGAAATATCAATTTATATGTTTATCTATCTTTCAACCAATCAGTCTTTATTTCTATCTATCTTTCTTTCTTTCGTTCAATCAATTAATCAATGTGTCTATTTGTCAATCAGTCTATTAGTCAAAATATCTAGCGGTCTATCTGTCTATCTATTTGTCTGTCTTTCTATCTATCTATTTGTCTATCTATCTATCTTTTTATCTATCTATCTATCTTTTTATCAATCTATCTATTGATCTATCTTTCAATCTATATTTGTGTATATTTATATATTTGGCTATCTATAATTAAGTCTTTAAGTTAATCTATTTATCTGACTACCTATCTATCTAGCTATGCATCTATCTATCTATCTATTTTCTTTATATTTGTCTATATGTTGATCTATCTATTTGTCTTTTAGTTTATCTAATTAACAATATATCTCTATATCTATCTATTTATCCATCTATCTCTTTATCTATTTATCAATCTATTAGTCTACCAGTCAATTTATCTATCTATATATCTATCAATCTAGGTCTTTATCTATTTATCTATCTATCTATCTAAATATATATTTATCTATCTATATATCTGTATATCTTTCTATCTTTCAATCTATCTATCCATCCTTCTTTCTCCATATCTTTCTATTTGTCCATATTTCTATCTATCTATTTGTTTATTTTTATATCTGACTATTTGCCTATCTATCTATCTAAGTTTCTACCTCTCTATATATGAAACTATCTACCTTTCTATTTATTTTTCTATCTTACTTTCTATCTATATATGTCTACATATTTATCAATCTAAATATCAATATATTTAACTATCTATCTATAAATTTATCTATCTATATATCACTTTATTTATATGTCTATCTATCTTTCTATCTATGTATCAGTATTTCAATATATTAGTCTATCTATCTATCTATCTTTCAATCAATCTATCAATTGATTTCTCTATCATTATATCTATATCTATCAATATATCTATTTGTATATCTATCTATTGGCCTATTTATATATCTATATATTTTTATATTTCTCTATCTATCTTTCTATCTATCCTTCAATCTATCTATTTATTTATATATCTATTTAACTATATATATATTTAAATCTTTATCTGTCTATATATTTATATATAAATCTATATATTGGTCTATCTAACAATGTCTATCTGTCTATCAATCGATTTTTCTATTTGTCGATTTTTCTATATGTCTATCTATCAATCTATATATCAATTTGTCTATTTGTCTATTTATGTAAATGTCTATATGTGTATCGGTATATCTATGGATCTGTCTATATATCTATCAATCAAGCAATCTATCTATATATCTATATATCTTTATAACTATCTATCTCTCCATATATCTATTTTTCTATATGTTTATATGTCTATATTTCTTTCAATCTATTTATCTATATAAATATATATGTATATCTATCTATTTGTGTACCTATTTATCTATCTATCTAATGATATATTTATCTATCTATCTATCTTTATGCCTATTTATTATTTTTTTATCTATCTATCTATATATATGTATATATGTCTATTTATCTATCTGTCTACCTTTATATCTATCTCTCTTTATCTTTCTATTTATCTATCTATCTTTCTTTCTTTCTTTTAACTATCTGCGTATCTGTATATCTATCTATCTCTATCTATTTATTTGTCTTTCTATCTATCTAACTATCTGACTATCTGACTATCTGACTATTTGACTATATGATAATGCGACTCTATATATATATATATATATATATATATATATATATCTATATCTATATATCTATATCTATATCTATATATCTATATCTATATATCTATCTATCTATTTATCTAACAATCTATCTTTCTATCTATATATTTATCACACACTCTATATTCTATAAATTTATCTATCTATTATCTTTATATCTATCTAGCTTTCTTTCTTTCTATCTATAAATCTATCTATCTCTGTATATATTTATCTATGTATCTGCCTATCTGTTTGTATGTTTGTTTGTCTTTGTTTCAATCTATCTTTCTATATTTCTCTCTATATATGTATCTATCTATCTATCTCTCTGTCTATCTATATATCAAGATATATACCAATCAATATATTTATGTATCTATATATCAATCTATCTCTATAGCTGCCTATTTATCTATCTATTTGTCTAAAAGTCTATTTGTCAATCTGTCAATCAACCTACTTATCTATATGTCTGACTATCTAGTTATCTATCTATCGATCAAAATATTTATCTATCTATCTATCAAATTATCTTTATATATTTCTTTCTATAAATCTATCTAATTATCTATCTCGTTTTCTATCTATCTACTTGTAAATCTATTTATCTTTTGAATTGTCTATCTGTCTATATATTTGTATAGCTCTCGATTTATTAATCTACCCATCTATCTATCTATTTATCTATGTTTATTTCAGTTTATCTTCTATATATCTATCTATGTTTCTATCTATATATTTCTATCTATCTATCTATCTATTTATCTATCTGCCTATATATCTATCTATTTTCCTATATGATTGTTTGTCTATCTATATGTCTATGTGTCTATCTCTCTATCTGTCTATATGTGTATCTATTCAATTCTCTTTATTTTTTTCTATTTATAAATCTTTCAATCTATCTAATTATTTATCTATATATATATATATATATATATATATATATATATATATATTTGTATGTCTATGTATCTATCTATATAGTATATATATATATATATATATATATGTCTGTCTATCAATCAATCAATCTATCTATCTATCTATCTATATATCTATCTATCTAGCTATCAATCTAACTATAAACTTATCTATTTATCTATCTATCTATATCTATTTATCTATATCTATCTATCTATATATTTATCAACCTATATATCTAACTATCTATCTATCTTTATATTTATGTGTTTATCTATCTATATATTTATATATAGTTTATTTCGTTGTCTTTGTTTCTATATATATATATATATATATATCTATCTATCTATTTATCTATATATCTCTCTATCTTACTACCTATCTATTTGTATGTCTATCTATCTAGATTTAATCTATCTATCTATCTATATATGTTTATAACTATCTACTATCTATCTATTTGTCTATTTATCAATTTCACTTTCGATCTATTTGAATGTCTATCTATTTATCTATTTATCTATCTATTTGTCTATCTATCTACCTATCTATTTATCTAGCTATCTACTGATCTATTTGTGTATCTGTCTTCATGTATATTATTCTATATGATTGTTTATAAAATTGCTTATTTATCTAATTATGTATCAATCTATGAATCAATTTGTCTATCTATCTTTCTATCGATCTATCTATCTATCTCTATATCCATATTTCTATCTATATATGTATCTAAGTTTTTATAATTCTATCTAACTATCTATCTAATATCTCTCTAACTATTTATCTATCTATTATCTACCTATCTATCTATCTAACTTTCTATCTATCTATCTATCTAATAGTTATCTATCTAACTATCTAAATACCAAACTATCTTTATATCTATATATCTATCTATCAATTTTTTTGTCTATTTGTCTATTTATCTATCTATCTATCAGTATGTCCATCATGTTATCTATCTATTTATCTATCTATTGGTCTAATTTTATATATATCTATCTATATATCTACCCAGCTATCTATCTATCTATATACCTAGCTATCTAGATATATATATATATATATATATATATATATATATATATATATCTACCTATATATCTATCTAATTATCTACAATCTCATTATCTATCTATCTATTTATATATCTTTCTATCTATATATCTATTTATGTGTCTATCAATTTATTTGCATTTATGTCTATCTATCTGGTTGGCTATCTATCTATCTATCTATATATCTATATGCCTACCTAGCTATTTCTCTATCTATCTATCTATCTTTATATATATCTATCTAAATATCTATCTATTTATATCTATTATCTATCTATCTTTCTTTCTTTCTCTATTTCTTTCTTTCTTTATTTTGACTATCTATATATCTATTGATTTATCTATATATTTGTCTATATATATATATATATATATATATATATATATATATATATCTATATCTATATCTATATCTATATCTATATCTATATCTATATCTATATGATCTATCTATATATCTATCTATTTATATATATATATATATATATATATATATATATATATATATATATATATCATTCTATCTATTTCTCAATTTATCTATTTATATTCCTATCTATCTGTATATTCATCTATCTATCTATCTACCTATAAACATATCTAGATATTTATATATCTATCTGTATGTCTATCTATCTGTGTATGTATCTATCTGTCTATCTATCTATTAGTCTATTTATTTTTTTGTCTTCTTTCTATATATTTATCTTTCTGTCTATCTATTTATCTAACAATCTATCTATCTATTTGAATATCAATCAATCTATCTATCTATCTACTCTATATATATATATATATATATCTCTCTCTCTCTCTCTCTCTCACTCTCTCTCTCTTTCTCTATCTATCTATTTATATGTATATCAATCTATCTCTCTATCTGTCTATCTATCTATCTAGCTATCTATCTATTTATCTAGTTATCTATCTATCTACTTATATATCTATATACTTATCTGCATATCAACCTATCTATATATCTATCTATTTTTTATATATCTATCTATATCTCTGTCTATATTTTTTTCTATTTATCTACCTATCTATCTATCTTTTTATTTGTCTATATGTCAGTCTATCTAGTTGTCTATCTAATATATATATATATATATTTGTCTACTTATGTAATTATATGTCTATCTAGTTATCTATATATATTTATATTTATCTATCTATTTGTCTATCTATCTGTCTATCTATATATCTATCTATCTAACAATATATCTATCTATCTATCTTTATTTCTCTCTTTCTATCTATTATCATTTTATCTATCTTTCTTTCTTTCTTTCTTTCATTATATCAATCTTTCTATATATCTATTTAATTATCAAATTATTTATTTATTTATCTATCTATTTGTTTGTTTGTCTGTCTGTCTATCTATCTTTCTGTCTATTTATCTATCTATCTATTTATATATCTATATGTTTATCTATCTATCAATCTACCTATCTATCTATCATTCTATCAATCAATCAATTTAACTATATATCTATCTATCTCACTCTCTCTCTTTATATCTATATGTCAGTCTATTTGTCCATCTATGTATCTATCCATCTATTTATCTATGTGATTGTATGTTCATCTTCTATCTATCTATCTATCTTACTATATATCATTAAGTTTGTGTATCTAGTTGTCAATATATCTCTTAGTCTATATATATATATATCTTTATGTTTGTCTGTCTATCTTTCAATCTATCTTTCTAATTATCTATCTATCTGTTTGTATATCTAGCTAAATAAATTTAGCGACGAAAATATCATTTGCTAAAATAAAGATTTTTCTTGCTAAATTAGTTAGGGAATTTTCCCTAGCTATTTAGCAAGAGATTTTTCCCTAGCTATTTTAATTTCAAAACTATTTTCAAAATTTAATTTTATTTAAATAATTTAATATTTTTATATCAAATTGAATAAAAAATGAAACTATAAATAATTTAAATAAACAAAAAATAAATTCATTTAATAACTTATTCTAATTCAATATTTTATATAATTGAAAAAAAAATAACAAAATTTTATTACATCTTATTCATCATTGTATCTACCGACATCGCATAAAGTATAATATATTCATTCATTGACATTGCTTTCTCTCCCTCTACTCCTCCAATCACCATATTTCTACTATGACAAAGTTGTCCGAGTATCAGCACGTAATATCTAGTGAAAAATCTCATCACTTATACAAGCTTTGTATGAGGAAGAATGCTGTATCATATCTGAAAAAAATTTATACCAATCAATCAAATTAAAAAAAGTTATGTTTTTTGATAAATATATAATCTTGCAATATATATGTAAATATATACAAGCATTTCACTCATACATATATTACATCAGTATATATACATAAAAACTATAGTATTATGTGTACGTATATACTGAGTACAAATATACTCAGTATATACGTACATATAATACTGAAGTATTATATGTACGTATATACTGACTTTATTTGTACGTATATACCTAATTTGTTTCTATTGCTACTTCTCTCGCTACCGCTACCACTGCCAATGCCATTTTTGCTGCCGTAGCTGCTTTTGTTACCGCTGTTGCTGCCGATGCCGCTGCTGCTGCCACCACTACTGCTGTCGCTGCCGCCACTGGCCACTGAAGCAGCTATTGCCGCTGCCCCCACTACCGGTGCTCCCACTACATGTCGCAGCTATCATTGTTGCCGTTGCCGCCACTGATGCCGCTGTCGCCACTTCTACCGCTACCGCCTCTGCCACTGCTGTCGTTGCTTCCGGTGCTTCCGGTGCTTCCGCTGCTGCCATCACTACCGCCACTACCGTGCCACCACTGCCGGCGCTTCTAATGCCACCGCCGCCACCACCGCCGATGCCGCAGCTACAATTTACTACCACTGCTGTTGCTGCTACTACTACTGATAATAGATTTTTACATACCTATAATATGCTAAAACTCAACCCAAACAATTCAGATACATGCAAACATATTCATAGATATATAAAAATAGTTATTATGGACATGACCCAACACAAATTAAAGTTTATTGTCATTCAGCTTCTACAAAAATTTAATTAAATAATTTAATATTTGTATATTAAATTCAATAAAAATAGATACTATAAAAAAAATTTTAAATTAAACAAAAAAAATCATTTAATAACTTATTCTAATATAATATTTTAAATAACAAAAACAAAAAAAATATAACAAAATTATATTACAACTTATTAATCAATGTATCTACAAACTGTGCATAAATATATTAATCTATCCATGCATTAATGTTGCTTCCTTTCTCTATGCTCTTCCGATCACCAACTTTCGGCTGCAAAAAAGCTGTCTAAGTCACGGGGCTTCATGTCAGTTGAAAAATTCTTTCACGTATACAAGCTTCGTATGGGAAACAATGCTTAACCATATCTATAAAAACTTTAAACCACTTAGTCAAATCAAAATAATTTTAAAAAAAACTATGTTTTGATAAATATATATTACTACAGTAAATATGTACATATATACTAGCATTTCACTCATTCATATATTATTGTAGTATATGTACATATAAACTATAGTATTATGCGTATATATATACTGAGTACATATATACTCATTATATATGTACATAAAATACTACGGTATTATATGTACGTATATACTACATTTATTGTCATTATTGTTGCTCCCATTGTTGCAGCAGCTCCCACCACCCCTACCACTCTCGCCATAGCTACCGCTACTACCGGTGCTACTACTGTTGTTGCCGGTGCTCTTACCGCTTCTGGCAATGGCAACAACCGTGGCTTAGGCAGCGCCAGCGGCACTGGCAACGGCATCGGCAGCGGCACCAGCAGCGGCATCGGCAGCGGCACCAACAGTGGCATCGGCAGCGGCAGTAGCACCCGCACCGGCAGCAGCACCCTCATCAGGACCGGCAGCAGCATCGGCAGCAGCATCGGTAGTAGCTACCCCATTTATATATACTATGTATGTATGCTATATGCTTCCAAACAATATAGCATAAAAAAGCATACCAATTATATTAAATCACATCAATATCATAGATAAAAAATCATAAATTCATAAAACAAAATTACTTATTATAATATGTACAATGTTGCAACTATTAGTATCACAAAATTTCAAATATATTTTTCTTTCTTTCTTATTTAATGAAATACAAATTCAGAAATCTCATTATATACCTTCCAAATAAAAGATAAAATTCAACAAGCAATTCACATTCATTTGTATCATATGTATTAATATTTCAAGAACAATGAGAATCAAATAAAATATGTTTAAAAATATAGTATATAAATAAATTATGGTTTTCAAGGTTCAAATAACAAACTCACTTACAAGTAATCCTTGAGTAGTCATATATTAATTAATTTTATCATTTTTTTTCTTCTTTTCTAAAATTATTCATCATTTTCATTACACACCTATAAAAATCACCAGAAAGCTAGACATGACTCTTATTTTTAATAAAATAATCATTAGTTCAAGATAAATTCAACCAGACTTATAGATTTATTAATTATAATCTCACCTCATATTACTGATTTGTATAAACCTTTTGAGTTATACTCATTTATATTGTACTCTTCACAAATATCTTTGTATTATTATTCATTATCTTGTGAATGCTTTTCATAAAAGCTCAATTTTATACATAAACAATGAATAAAGTAAAGCAAAAAAGTGTTTTTTTGCTTTTGGAGATCAATTGTATTCTTCATAAACACTGAATAAAAGCTCAATTTTATACATAAAAGCTCAATTGTACTCTTCACAAATGATCGGTAATTCTTTTGGAGATCAATTATGGACCAATGATTTTAAAAGATTTTGGTCAGTTTTTGTAGTAATTTTTTAGGCTTTTACCGATCATTTTGTGGCCATTTACCGACCTAATGCTTTTGGTTGGAAAATAGTCAGAATATCATCAGAAATTATTTGTCGGTAAATGGTTTATAAAATGTTAGTAATTACCGACCATTTGGAGACCATTTACAAACCTAATTCTTGTGGTCGAAAATTGGTCGGAATATCATCAAATTTTGTTTGTAGGTAAATGCTCTCCAAATGGTCATTATTATCGACCAATTGCAGACCATGTTCTGACCTTATTTATTCGGTCGATAAATTATCGTATTATAGTCAATAAATCTTTGTCGGCAGAGGATCAATAAATGGCCGGTAATTTCCCGACTCACTAATTTTTTATTGATAAAAAATTTTGCAACGAGCAAAATTGCAACCATATATTTTGGTCGGTAAATTGTTTGGTATTGATTTATCGACCAAAAAACACCAAATTTCCAACCAAATAATTGGTCGGTAATATGGTGAATTTTAGTAGTGATAGTCTAATAAATAAATAGAGATAGAGAAAAAAAATCAAATAGACAGATAGATAGATAAACAAATTGACACATAGATAGATAGATAGATAGAAAGTTACAAATATAGATAGATAGAGAAATAGACAAATAGATAGATAGATATAGAAATAGACAAATAGAGAGATAGACAGATATACAAATAAATAGATATACATTTAGATAAGTAGACAAAAAGATAAATATAAACATAGACAGATAGACAGATAGACAAATTGACATAAAGATAGATAGATAGTTAGATAGAAAGATAGAAGACAGATAGATATATAGATAGACAGAAAGATACATAGAAAGATAACGACAATAGACACATAAATACATATACACATACCACATTGTTACATAGTCACCTAGATAGATAGATATAATGAGACAGCGAGACAGACAGATAGATAGACAAATTGACATATTGGTAGAAAGACATATAGGCATATAAAAAATTATAGAATTATACATATAGTTATAAATTATTATATAGGTAAAAAAAATAGTTATGTATAGTTATAAATATAATTATAAAATAGTTTACATAATTATAAATATAGTTATAAATATTTTTATATATAATGGCGTATGATTATATAATTATACAAGTGTTTAGATATAATATTTATGTTTACAATATTTTTATAAATGTTACACATATATAATTATATATATGTAATACTTTTATAAATATTATATAATATATATATCACATTTATATAAACATTATAAATGTTATATATTTAAAATTAAAATGTTATATAAATGTTTACAAAAATGTATAAACATTTTATATGTTATATAATTGATATATAAAAAATTATATAAATGGATAGTTTTATGTAAATGTTATATAGATATTTATAAACATTAATATATATGAATAAATATTTATATATCGCATTATATGTTTATAAAAACATATGTATAGCTATTTATATATAATGGCATATGATTATATAAACATTAATACATAATGTCATATGATTATATATAGCTATTTATAATATTTTTGGAGACAACAAAAATAGAACCCATAAACATTAAGATTGTTTTTTCTTAAGTTTCAAAAGTAGAAAACATCAAGCATTATTTATTTTCATAAGTTACAGAAGGAAAAAACAATATGCAAACATTTAGTATTTGAAATAAATAAAAACCTAAAAATTTAAACAATAAAAGAAAAAAGTTTACACTGACCAATTATTGTTTAATTAATGGTGTAGAGTCAAAATTATATGAGTAATATGAAAATAGAAGAAAAAAAAAGGAAATTTGGGAGAAAAAAAATTATACCCGAGTTTTCTATAAAAATGAAAATCTGCCAGTCGTAATCAAATTGAGAGAGATAGTGATATGTATATAGCATTCCAAAGGAGAAGAATAATGATAATATTATCTGGTAACAAGAAGAGGTAGATTTTGTAGGTTGCTCCAGTAGTCTTGTTTCGCTTCTCCTCTCTTCGTTGTTGAAAGATAGAAAAAATGTTAAGTGCCTAATGTCTTTGCAATTTTTTTCAAGGAAACTATATATAAATACTAAACTATATGTAAATATATAGAAAATAAAGATACAAAAATATAAGAGTAAACAAAAATTATAAAAAATAAATAATTTAAATAAAATAAATGAAGTATTAATAAATAAATGTAATTTAACTAAACAAAAAATATATATATGAAATAGATTTTTTTTAACTATAAATGATATTATTTCATAAATAAATAAAATAGTATTATATAATAATAAAGTATTCATATATATATATATATATATATATATATATATATATATATATGGTTATAAATTTATAAGAATTCAATTTATAATTTATTAATATGATATGAAATAATTATAAATACATAAAATTTAAATCTCTTAGTCATTATATATTTTAATCTTTGAAGTGTTCATTTCATAACCACACTGAACTATTTATTTTTTAAATCATCAAATTTTTTTTTTGATTTATTTAAAACATCTATGTATTAAAATAAAAATATCAATTTATTTTCTTTTAAATTTTATCAAAAATTTGAAAATTTTTTTATAAATCAAAATTTACAAATCTTTTAATCATTATATTTTTAAAAAATTCCTACCACCATAGAAAAATTATTTTATAATTTTATTTATATAAATATTTACTTGTTTATTCATTTATCCATATATTTTTATAAATTTTTTTTATTTAATTAAACAATTGTTTATTTTAGTTTATTATTAGTAATAATTTTTATTTATGTTTATTTATAATTTAAAATATATTAAAAAAATATTATAATTACATAATAAATTAATTAAAGTTTTTTAATACAAAATTTTAAATACATAAATAAATATTGCAAAAAAAATTAATTATTATTTTTTAAAAATTAAATAATCTAAAAATAGTTATTTTAGTCATATTTAATATACATTTTTATTTTTATTTATATTTTTATTAAATTTTTTATTTATAATATCATATTTTTATTATTATATGAGGAGATTGTGTCTTTCAAGGATCGCTCATCTAAAGACCATGACATACCTTTAATATAAAAAATTATATAAATATTAAAATAAATAATGCTTTAAAAAATATCATTAAAGATTAGCGATGGAAATTATCACTAGCCCAAATAGCTAAAGAAAGATTCATAACTAAATGCATATATTTTGAGAAAATAAATATTTAAGGAATTATCACTTATAATTATATATTAAATCATAAAAGATATATTTAGATAATTATTTTGCGGGAGATTTTGCCTCATTTTAATTAGCTAGGGAAATTCCGTCAAAAGTCTATTGCTAAAGTTCCCACTTTTCTTTGCGCGAATATCAACTATAATTTTAGCGATGGAAAATTTTCATTCCAACATTTCCGTCGCTAACACTTTCACTAATATGTCGCAAAACTTTAATTTAATGTAAAATCAAAAAGCATTTGTTATTCCTTAGCTAATCCCTCGCTAATTAGCTAAAAATTTTTTCCATGGCTAAATTTCCTTGGGAGTAAATAGACATTTTTTTGTAGTATAGATCAAAAGATTGATTTATTGATCGATAGATAGATAATTAGATTGATTGATTGATTGATTGAATGATAGTTAGATAAACAAATATACAAATAAATGGATTGAAAAAAACAAATAGACAAATAGAAAGAAAAAGAGATAGATAATAGATATTAAGATTGATAGAAAAATAATTTGATAAATAGATAGATAGATAGATAAACATAAAAAAAGATAAATATATAGATATATAGATAGAGAAATATATAGATTAACAAATAGATATATAGATAGATATATAATTAGATAGATCAACAAATAGTTTGAATTATAGATAGACAAGTAGACTGATAGACAAAAAGATAGATAGAGAGATAGATACATAGATTTATAAATAGAAGATTAACAGATAGTTGGATATAGAGATAGACAAACTAACAAATAAACTTATAGATAGATAGACAAATAAACATATAGAAGGATAGATAGATAGGTTGATAGATAGCGAAATAGATAGATAGATAAATAAATAGATTGATAAATAGATAGATAGAAAAATAGAAAGATAGATATGAATATAGAAAGATAGACTTATAAACTGATAGATTGATAAATTGATAGACTAATAGATCGTTGGATTGTTAGACAAATAAATAGATAGATAGATATATAGGCAAATAGTAATTAAACTGATAGACAGATAGATAAATAGATAGATTGGTAGATAAATAGACTGATAGACTAATTGATAGAAAGATAGTCATATAGTAAGATAGATAGACAAATAAAAAATAAATAGTTACATAGATAGATTTATTTAAACATGGACATATATAAAAATAAATAGATAGATAGATAAACATATAGAAAAATAGATAGATAAACATATAGATAGATAGACCGATAGATAGATAGATAGATAGACAAGTAGATAAATAGATATATAGAAAAATAGATAGATGGATAGACAAATAGATAGATAGATAGGTATATAGATAGATAAATAGACACATAAAAAGATAGAGAGATAGACAAAGTGACAAATAGATAGATAGATATATATACAGTTCGATAGAAAAATAGATAGATAAACAAACATAAGATAGATATATAGATAGACAGATAGAAAAATAGACAGATAGATACATACACACATTATTTACACATAGACATAAATAAATATATATATACACAGATTGACAATTTGACTAATTGACTAATAAGAAGTTATATATATTGATAGATAGACACTTAGATATATAGATTGATAGACTATTAAATATATTGACAGTTAGACATTTGGACATATATAGAGATTGGTAGATAGATAGTTAGGAAGATAGATAAATAGACATATAGATAGATAGAAAGATAGACAAATATACAAATAGATAGATAATCAAATAAATAGATAGGCAATAAATAAATAAACAAGTAGATAGACTAATAGAATGACAAATAGAATGACAAATAGATATAGACTAATAGAATGATAAATAGAATGACTAATAGATAGGCAATAGATAGATATATACAAATTGATATACATATTAACAGATAGATTGATAGATAGACTAATAGAATTAGATACAGAAAAGATAGATAAATTGATGTACATATATACGTGTATACATATATGTGCACTGTATATGTATTCACTAGTATATTTGTATATCAATATATATATTGGTATACATGTACAAGTATTTATATGCACATATATACTCAGTACATGTACATATACACTATAGTATATATTTGCATATATATGTACATGTATGTACATATACTCTATAGTGTATATGTACATCAACTTTATTCCCCCATTGATAGATAGACAAATATATATATATATATATATATATATATATATATATATATATATATATATATCTTTTTGTCTATCTATATATTTATCATTATCTCTATCTATCTATCTATATGTCTATAAATATATATATATGTTTGTCTATCTATATTGCTATTTCTTTATTTGTTTATCTATTTATCTATCTATTTGTCAATCTCTTTATCTATCTATCTATTTATATGCCTATCTATTTGTCATTCTATTTGTTGATCAATCTATCTATTTATTTATCTATCTATAAATTTGTATATCTATCTTTATACATTCTTGTCTATTTGTCTTTTTATGTATCGATTTGTCTTTATGTCTATCAATTTATATCTCACTTATCTATTTGTCTATTTATCTATTTATCTATCTATCTATTTGTATATTTCTTCATATATCTACCAGTATATCTTTCAAACTATGTATCTATCAATCACACAATCTAAAAATCTATATGCCTGACTATCTATCTATCAACCTGTCTATCTGTCTAACAATCTATTTGTTAAATTGTATATCTATATAACTATATAACAATGTTTCTATCTATCAGACAACTAGTCTATCTTTTTATTGGTCTATGTATCAATCAATCTATCTGTTTTTCTGCGTATCTATCTGTCTACGAATCTATTTATCAAATTATCTATCTATCTTTTAGTCATTTGTTTCTCTATCTATAAACTTATTTACATATCTTCCTATCTGTCTAGATGTCTATCTGTCTATCTATTATCCTATTTATCTTTTCAATCTATTTAGACTTATATCTATCTATCTATCCTATCTATTTATCTATCTATTTGTCTATATGACTATTTATATATCTATCATTATAACTATCTTTCTATCTTCCTACTTGTTTATCATCTATCAATCTATTAGTCTATTTATCTATCTTTCATTCTATATGTCTTTCTGTCTATCTATGTCTCTTTCTATATATCAAACTATCTATCTATCCATCAATCTATCTGTATATCTATATATCTATCTATAAATCATTCTACCAATCTTTTTGATTATCTGTTTATCTATTATATATCAAAATATCTAACTATTTATCAATCTTTTTATCTGTCTAATTGTTTATCTATATATCATTCTATTTGTCTATCTATTTGTCTATCCATATGTCTGTCTATGTGTTTATATTCTTATCTATCTATCTATTTATCATTCAATCTATCTATCTATGAATAAATCTATCTTTCTATTTATCAATATATCTATATGCCAATCAATATATTAATATATCTGTCTATCAATCTATCTATCTATCTATTTTTCTATCTATATATCTCTTTATTTATCTATCTATCTATATGTTTATTTTTCTATCTATCTATATGTCTATTTCTCTATCTATCTATCTGTCTATATTTCTATGTGTTTGTCTATATATTTATATATATGTTAATCTATCAATATGTGTATATGTATATTTGAATATTTGTCTATTTGTCTACATATCTATCTATCTATCCATTTATCTAACTATCTAATTTTATAACTATCTATCTATCTAAGTATCTATCTAAGTTTCTCACTATCTTTCGGTGATTTAGTCCTTTTTCCTATCAGTCTACCAGTCTATCTTTCTAACATTCTTTTTGTCTATATATCCATCTATCTATCTATTTGTCTATTTATCTATCTCTTATCTATTTATCTATTAATCTATCTTCGTGTCTATCTATTTATCTATCTCTTATCTATCTATCTGTCTATTTATCTATATATCTATTAGTCTATTTAACTAATTAGTTATCTGTATATCAATCTATCTATCAACCAATACATTTATCAATCTAACAATTTGTAAATCTATGTATCTGTCTATCTATCTATCTATCTTTCTATTTATCTAACTATATAACTATCTATTTGTGTATATATCTAACTATAGAAGTATGTTTCTATCTATCAATCTAATAGTATATCTTTTTATCTGTCTATATATCTATTTATCTATCTATCTATCTATCTATTTGTCTATATAATTATCTATCTATATGTCAATCAGTCTTTTTATCTCTCTATTTATCTGCCAAACTACCTATTTGCATATCTATCTAAATATCTATATCTTTATCGATCCATCTATTTATCTATCTATCTCTCTAACTATCTATTTTCTATCTAATTATCTTACAATTTATTTATCTATCTTTCTATTTATCTATCTATATATCTGTATATCTGTCTATCTTTATATTTGTTTATCTTTCTTTCTATCTTTCTATCTGTATTTCATCTATCAATCTATTGGTCTATCTATCTTTATATCAATCATTCTATCTATCTATCTATGTATCTTTTTACCTCTCTAACAATCTATCTTTCTATTTTTCTATCTATCGATCTATCTATCTTTTGACCTATCTAACAATCTATCATTCTATCTATCTATATTTCTATCTATCTATCTATCTATCGATATGTTTATCTGTCTATATATCTGTCTATCGATCTCTTTATTTGTCTATTTGTTTATCTATAAATTAGTCTAACAATCTATCTATCTATTTGTATATCTATTTGTATATCTATTTGTATATCTATTTGTATATATGTATATCTATCTATCTATCACAATATCTATTTGAATATATGTCTATGTATCTATATGTTTATCTATCTTTTTATCATTCAATCATTCAATCTATATATATATATATATCTATATATATATATATCTATCTCTTTATATGTCAATCAATTTGATAGTCTTTGTTTATCTATCTGTCTGTCTATCTATCTATCTATTTATCTATCTATCTATCTATCATCTATCTAATAAAAATATATATCTATCTATCTAATGTATATATATCTATATGTCTATATGTCTATCTCTCTATTTAACTATCTTTCTATGTGTTTGTCTATCTTTCTATCTTTATTTCAATCTATCTATATGTGTATGTGTGTATATGTCTAATTTTCTATCTATCTATCTGTCAATTTATCAATCTGTTATATGTCAATTTATCTCATTATCTATCTAACTCTCTACCTATTTTATATCTATTAGCATTTTAGTCTATTAGCCCATAAGTAATTATATCTATAATTATTTTTGGTTATCTATAATCTGTCTATTTATTTATCTAAATATCTATTTGTCTATATATGTATATGTGCATCTATTTATCTATCTTATTTCTTATCTATCTATATTTCTATCTATGTGACTATCTTTATATCTATCTATCTGTCTATCTTACTATCTTTCCAATTATCTGCCTATCTACTTATATTATATATGATTATTTGTCTAACTATCTATGTCTCTAGCTATCTATCTATATATTTTCTATCTGTTTATCAATCAATCTATCAATTGATTTATATGTCTATCATTATGTCATATCTTTCTATCTATCAATTTTTTTTTGTTTATCCATTTTTAATTTTTCTATCTATATATATATATATATATATAGTTATCTATCTGTCTGTCTATCTATCTATTTGTCTATCTTTATATCAATCTATTTGTGAATCTATATATCTATCTATATATCTATTTGTATATCTATCTATCTATATTAATATCTGTCTACCTATCAATCTATCTATAGATTTGTCTATCTATCTATATATCTATATATCAATTTTTCTATCTATTTATCTGTTTATTTGTCTAGCTATCTATCTGTCTATAAGTCTATCTGTCTATATGACTATCTATCTATTTATTTATCTATATTTCTATCTATATGTCTATTTATCCATCTATCTATCTATCTATCTATATATCTATCTTTCTTTCTTCTTTCTTTATATCTATATGCATATCTTTCATTCTATCTATATGTTTATCTATTTATCTATCAATATATATATATATATATATATATATATATATATATTCTATTTATCTATTAGACTATCTATCTTTTAGTCTATCTATCTATTTGTCTACCTCTTTATTTGTCTATATGTCAATTTGTCGATCTGTCTATCTTTTTATATGATCAAAATTTTTATCTATCTATTTAATTGATTATCAAAATTTCTCTCTCTATATATCTGTATATCTATCTATCTATCTATTTGTCTATATATTTATATATCTATCGATATGTCTATCTATTTATCTATCCATATATCTATCAATTTGTCAATTTGTCAATTTGTCTATATGTCAAGTATCAATCTATATTTCTTTCTATCTATCTATCTATTTATTTGTCCACATGTCAACCTATTTATCTATCTACCATTCTATCTATATATCAATCAAATCTATCTATCTGTTTGTCTACCAATATGCCTCTTTATCAATCAATCACTCTATCTATCTATCTATCTGTACATCTATCTATCTATCTATCTTCTATCTATATATCTGTCTGTTGATCTATGTTTCTTTCTATTTATCTATCTATTTACCAATCTATATATCTATCTATCTGTCTTATTTGTATATTTTTCTATATTTCTATCTATTTCAATATATTGATCTATCTATCTATCTATCTTTCTTTCTCTTTATCTATATATCCATCAATTAATCAATCTATCTCTCTATCTCTCTATATATTTATCTATTTATCTATATGTCAATCAATTTATCAGACTTTCAGTCTTTCTATCTATGTGTCTACCTATCTATGTCTCTTTCTATCTATCCTTAAATCTGTATATTTTTTTATATTTTTATCTCTTTATCTATCTATTTATCTTTGTGTCTTTCAATCTATTTGTATATCTTTCAATTTGTTTATAAGTTTATTTATCTATCTATATATATGTTTATATGTCTATTTGTCTATCTGTCTATCTATCTATTTATTTATCTATATGTTACCCATATATATTGGTAAATGTCTATATGTTTATCTATCTATCTATCTATATTTTTATTTATCATTTATCCATCTATTAATTTATATATCAATCTAACTATATAACCATCTATATGTCTAACTATCTATCTATCTAACTTTCTAACTATGTTTCTATTTATCAGTCTTTATATCTATAAGTATATTAGCCTATCAATCTTTTTCTTTATCTATCTATTTATATATATATATATATATCTATTTGTCTATCTGTCTATCTGTGTATCTCTTTATTTGTCTATCTACCTATCTTTCTATTTGTATCATTGTTTATATGGATATCTATCGATCTGACATGTCTATCTATCTATTTGCCTATCGGCCTATATGTATATCTATATATCTATCTTATTATCTCTCTAATTTTCTATCTCTCAATCAATCTAACTATCTAACTATGTAAGTGTCTATCTATCTATCTATTTTTCTATAAATCTATCTACATATCTTTCTAACAATCTTTCTATCTATCATTCTAATAGTGTATCAATCTATAAGTCTAACTATCTATGTATCTATTTATCTATATGTGTATCTATCTTTATATCAATCTATCTATTTGTCTATCTATCTATCTAACTATATGTCTATCTAACTAACTATCTATTTTATTATATGTTAATCTGTATATCTCTTTATTTTCTTATCAGACTATCTATCTATCTACTAATTTGTCTATTTGGCCATTTCTCTATCTGTCTATTTGTCTATCAGCCTATTTATCTTTCTATATATATATATATATCTAATAGTCTATCAGTCTATAAGTCTATCTATGTATCAATTTGACTATATATGTATCTATCTATCTGTCTATCTAAGTGTCTATCTATCTATCTTCCTATCTATCAATTTGTCCATCTTTCTATCTAACTATTCGTCTATCTAACTATCTATCTATTTGACTATATGTCTATCTGCATATCTCTCTGTTTTCCTATCTACCTACCTATCTATCTACTAATTTGTTTATTTGTCTATCTTTCTACCTGTCTATTTGTCTATCTGTCTTTCTATCTATCTATTTTTCTATATATCTGTCTATCTATATTTTTGTATAAAAGTCTATCAATCGATATATCTTTCTAATTATCTATCTATATATTTGTCTATCTATCAATAAATTAATCAATCAATTTATTTATCTACCTAACTATCTGTCTATTTGTCTTTCTATCCATCACTCTAAAAATAAATACATCTATCTATTTATTTGTCTATCTATCTGACTATATGTCTATCTATCTATCTGTCTATCTAGTTATTTGTCAATTTCTCTATCTATCTATATAACTATCTGTATATCTATCTATCTGTCTATCTTTTTATAATTCTATATATCTATTTGACTATCTATCTATCTTTGTATCGATCTATATGTCTTTCTATCTATCCATCTATGTGTCTATCTGTTTATTTATCGATTTGTCTATCTCTCTATCTATCTATTTTTCTTTTTGTCTATTTCTCAATCTATCTATCTATTTATCTATTTATCTAAATATCAACCTGTATACCTTTCTAGATATCTATCTATCTATTTTCTTTGTATATCTATCTATCAGCCTATTTACCTATCTACCTATTTACTTATCTCTCTATCATCTATATGTTTATTTATTTATCTGTATATCAATTTATCTATTTATATATCTATCTGTCTAACTGTCTATCTTTCTATATGTCTCTCTTATTAGGGTTCTAGTAAATTTCATATCATAATTTTTTTATGGGTTAGGGACCAACCAATGATCCAAGTGAAGATAATTTAACATTAGACAAAGATGTTACCTATTGTTGTGTAGAAAAAAAAATTTTGATTTTGAATGGTTTGGTTGGATCCTAGCACAGTCATGTTTTTGTGCCTCTAACGGTATTCATATAAACGTATTTTTGTTATTTCTCTATTTTTTTATCTCTCCCAATATATAAAACCTTTACTTTTTTCACACTTTACTAAATGGATGTGTCATTTACTAAAAGGATGTGTCATTTACTAAAAGGATATGTCATTAATAACACATATTTCTAAAAGGTTGTGTCATTAAATAAAATAGAGCAATGAGGGCTTTAAATTTGGGTTTGTTATAAAGGTTCAGACTTCTACTAATTGGAGCAAACTCTTTAATTCAAATAGCCAAAGATTTAAAACTAATTTTTTTTAAAAAAAAAGTTTTTTTTTTATTATGCTCTCTCTTTTGCCAGAGGAATACCATTTGTACAAGCTAATACTACCCTTTTCCCTTTTACACCCTTTCTCAATTTCAAAAGATAAAACATAGCTTTATAAATTTATACTTTTGATTCTCTTCATTTAACTATGTATTATGAAGAATGTTTGCTAGTTTTGATGCACTTTTCTGGACTTTTCTTGTTCAAACTATATTTGTGGTCTTTTCTTGCCTTTCATGCCTTTATTTGGCTCTTTTACTTTGCTTTTTCAACATCAATTGTTTAAGATGTACACCTCTCGTTGCTCCATATACATTGGCTTTTTGTTGACACTTCGCCCCCTTGATGCCTTAGTCCTTTTACTGAGCCCCCTACTTGACAAGCCCCCTTGGTTCTTGGAGGTGTTTATACAGACTCTTACCACTTTAGCCTGATCCTTTATCTGCAACATTAACACCCCAAAACAACCAATACCATGCATATTATTATAGTTATTATTCTCTTACCACTCTGTGAACATGTTGAGGCTTCACTCCATGTCCCTTCTATAGACTTTGCTGTAAAAAGACTACCCTTACAGACTCATACAGGTGCATATACTACCCTATACATACTCTTTCTGCCTTTAACATTATTACAAACAAGTTACAGACTCTATTTTCTAGCTCATTACACTTCAAGTTCAACAAATTACAAGCAATACTTAGACAAAATACATAAGCTGTCATCAATACTCAAGTCCCCTTTTAGTATGTTCCTTGAATGCTTTTCCTGCAAAATTAACACCCCAATACATCCAGTACAATATAAGTTATATTATCGCATCTATACCCTTACCAACTTGCATCTACTTGCCTGTTGGGGCTTCATTCAGGAGGCCTTCTACAGTCATCCTGCCCAATGCCTCTTTTTTTTTAAATATTTATATCTCAATCTTCAGGCTGGCTCTTTTCCCCTACATTTTCAATTATGTCTTGCCACCGCCTACATTTTTCTTGATAAACTACAATAGAGTGCAATAAAGAGAAACAAAAAGCATATACCAAAGCAAAAAAATTATTCCACTAAATGTTTCCTTTAACTTTTATTTTATTCTTTTAATTTAGAACTCTAATATAAGGAAATCCTATTTTTTCGAGTCTAATTAATCCTTTATACTTATCTGGAATGCTATTCTCATCGAATTCCTGAAAACCTTTCCTCATACCTTCCTCTGCTAATTTGTCTGCAAGCGCATTAACTTCCCTAAATATGTGAATAATCTCTCCTTTGAGTTAAATTACTAATTTTTTTATCTTATTAATATCTTCATCTAACCTCCATAGCTCTATTTTATCTTGAGCTAAGTCTATTAATAGACTCAAGTCTACCTATATTTGAATTTTGTAGAACCTATTTTCTTTGCAAATTTGAAGACCCTTATATAGGGCCATTATTTCTGACTGCAAGACTGAAGAGGCTATTCCTCTCATTGTAAATGCCTTAATTATGCTACCTTCCTCATTTCTTATTACTCCTCCACCTCCTGCCATTCCCATGTCTCTTTTAAAGCTTCCATCTGTATTCAAGATAAGGTAGTCTTTTAGTGACTTTCTCCACTTAATAATTTTAATAGCTGATTGTTTTTTATTGCTTGTGGATAGGCCCCATGACTTTTTTTTCATCAATTTCCTTATTTTTTAGTTTTATCGGGTTGCATGCCATTATGAATGCGCTCTCTTTTAATCTCTTCTAAGATGTTCTCATAGCTCATCGGGATATTCTCAAATTGACTTTTATTTCTAGATTTCCATATGCTCCATATTGTAATATGAGGGATATATTGTTTGAGCCATTTGATTATTTTATTCTTGGGGCACTTTTGATCCCAACTTTCTAATCTATCAATAAGATTTTTTGCTTCTGTTTTAATTTTTGCTTCTATTTCTAGTATGCCCCACAATTTATCAGCTATTGTTCCTGTAGAAAATAAGTGCTCAATACTTTTTATCTCCTTTCTACAACATTCGCATCTAGAGGCTAGCCTTATTCCCTTTCTTTGTATATTATCATCTGCCGGTATGGCTTTTGCATGGAGTTTCCACACAAATAAGTTAATTTTATGTGGATCTCTTTTATCCATAATCTTTCGTAAATATCATGCGACTGCCTTCTTCTTCTTACTATGTTTTTTGCGCTCTTTAATGTGAAAATTCCGTGAGCGTTAAGCTTCCAATTCCATCCTTTACTTGTCAGAATCGCATGATTTTCTACAATATTTTTCTGTTTACTCATTAATTTCCAAATTTTTGATGCCTTTTTAAAGTTAACTGGCTTATCACCTAGCCCGTATCTAGCTTTTATATATGCAGCACAAAGACTTCCATTTTCTTTTAATTTCCACCAGTTCTTGCAAGCCCACACTTTAGTTATATCTTCTAGCGTGGAGAATTTTAATCCAGCTTCTTCCTTAGGGTAGCATAAATCTTGCCATTTTTTGCAGTGAAACTTATTTTTTCATTCTTTTTCCCCCATAAAAAATTTGCCATTTCTCTTTCTATTTTTTTAACTATGATTTTTGGTGGCTGCGTCGACATTAAAACATGCGTTAGGAAACTTTGAAGTACATGTGTTATAAGTGTAATTTTTCCTGCCATACTTAACAGATTCTCCTTCCAACTCGCAATTTTATTTCTTATCTTATCCACTAAGAATGATAAGTATGCCTCCTTCACCCTTCCTTCATAAATTGGGCATCCTAGATATATAAGAGCACCATTTTCTTGCACGAAACCTGTGATTCTACTAATCCTTTGAGAGGTAATTTCTGATGTATTTTGGACGTAAGAAATTGACATTTATTCTTATTGAATGCTTGTCCTGTTTCTTCCTCCAAGGACTGCAAAAGTATCATCATATTTTTCAATGATTTACTACTGGCATTTGTGAAGATGATAATATCATCCGCATATGCCAGACAATTTACAGGAGGAGTGTGCCTGGGCTGCTTGAAAGCAATGATTTTACCCCTTCTCATTTCCTATTTTAAGCTTACTATAAATAATTCTAAGTATATGTTGAATAAAGCAGGGGAGAGAGGGTCTCCCTGCCTAAGTCCTCTTGTTGGTTTATGTTCACAACCAACTTGTCCATTTACTAGAAGTTTTACCCATGTACTTGTGATACACCTATACATCAAATCTATCCAGTATTCTGAGAAACCCAACTTTCTCATGAGATAATATAAAACATCCCATTCTACTTTATCGAAAGCTTTAGTCAAATCAAGTTTTAGAATAACATTTCCCCCTCTCACTTTTGTTCCTATTTCTCTCATCATTTCTGATGCTAAGTTTATATTTTCCATCATCAATCTATTTTTTACAAAGCCTACATGCTCAGGCGATATAGTATTAGGGAGAATATTGCTTATTCTATTTTGTAATATTTTAGCTAAATATTTAAAGATAGAATTACATAAACTAATTGGTCTATAATTCTCCTCCCTCTGCGGGTTATCTTTCTTAGGTATCAACACAATGAAGGAAATAACCCAAGATTTTGGAATTTCAGCACCTACATAAATCCATGCAATGGCTGCAAGTAGATCAGTTTTAATGATATCCCTACTTCGTTGAAAAAAATTATTATTCCAGCCATCCGGACCTGCAACACTATCTTTGTCTGCACTAAATACAGCTTCTTTAAGCTCTTCTTCCTTCATAGGTTCACCTAATAGATCATTATCCTTTTTTGAGACTCTTTTTACAATGTTTTCCATTAACTTATTTTTTCTAACCATGCCTTGTCCACCTAAGATATTTTTGAAGTGATTATATAATACATTTTTTTATCTCCTCATTTTCTATCCAATCCCCATTTGTTGACCTCAACCCTTTTATTTTACTTTTTGAATTTTAATTTTTGTCATTGCATTAAAAAATTTTGTATTTTTATCTCCGTCTTTTAACCACTTAACTTTCGCCCTCTGCTTCCAGAAGACTTCATCCATGTGCATTTTGAGTCTCAATTCTGCTCTAGCTTTACTGAGTTTTATTCTATCCTCTTGACTAGAAGTTTATTCATATTTTATTTCTAAACTAGCCACATCTTGTTCAGCTTCCTGAATTTTTTTATTTAAATTTTCAAATACCTCCTTATTCCATTTGTTCAAAGTCCATCTTTAGCTACGTAGTTTTTGAGCTAAGATTTGTATCGGGTTCCCCAAGAATTAACTCTCCCATGTTTCCTTTACTACTTTATCATATTCCTTATGCAATCCCCACATATTTTGAAAGATGAAGCCTTTATGACTACTCTTGATTTCTTGGAAGGATAACAAAAGTGAGCTATGATCTGAACAGATTCTATTTAAATATTTGACCTTTATTCCTCCCAACTTATCCAGCCATTGCGAGTTAAAAAGAACTCTGTCTAGCATGGACCAAATTGCCCTCTCTTTCTCCAGTTATTACACCATGTGCAATTCGATCCTAAGAAATCTGTTTCCAAAAGATTCGCTCTAGCAATAGCCTCATTAAACTGGGCTATTACTGTCGTATCCGGATGTCTTCCACTTTTTTTCTCATTGCTGTTTCTAATCGCATTAAAATCTCCTTCGATGATCCACTAGGAGTTTATTGCGGCTAAACTCTCCATTTCCTTCCATAGGGATTTTCTTCCCTCCTTCGTATTCTTCGCATAGACTACCGAGTAAATTGATGTTGGCTGTTTTTGGAAATTAAAAGTAATTATTTGCTCATCTTCCACAACTACCTCTAAATCTACTTTCTTTCTCCACATAACCCATAACTTACTGTTATGGTTTGAGAAAGTCTTATCTAAGCCGATCTTCCCTTTAATTTTCTCTAATTGATTTCTATCCACCATTGGTTCAGCTAGAATAACAATTTTTAAATTATGAATTTTAATTAATCTTTTAATTCTATTTATTGTTGGAGCATTCGCCACTCCTCTTATATTCCAAAACAAGCTATTAAACATATCTACGTATCCCTAGCTAGAGCTCTTGTAATACATTTGCTTTCATACTTCGAGTTTTTGTATTTTTTCCTATTTCTAGTGGGCTTACTTCAGTTAGACGGTACTATTTCAAATTTCTTTAGTACGCTTATCTTTTCTAAGCTTCTTCCCATTTGCTTGATTTTTTCTATGGCTGATTGTTTATCTTGTGGGCTATCCTTGTGCATTTCCTGCTTTGAAGATATTTACTCCTCATAACAAAAATTATAATTCAGATCACCTACCTCTTTTTTATTATTAATGCAAGGCCAACTTTTCGCCTCCAACTATTCTTTCGAAAGTAAATCATCCTCCTCCCAATTAAAAGGCTTCAAATTCTCTTCTAACTCTGCTTCTCCTCTAACTTCTATCATCTTCTTTCTAAGATTTATCATGTTTTCTTTTCCTCCTTTTTCTACCCCAACGACCCACTTCTCTTCTTCAAGCCACCTTTTAATCTCTTCTCTCTTCCTTCCTAGAACTTTTCTCTGTCTCATCTCACCCCCCCCTTTTCCCTCATTTCTACTCCCTTTTCACTCTCTTCTGCCCCCCCCCCCCCCCCTTCTCCATGCCTCTTTTCCACCTCACCTTCTTTCTCTTTCTCCCTTATATTTCTGCCCGGGTGTTCCTGCCCCTCTACCTTTAGGTTCCACTCTGCTTCATTATCCTCATTCCCTCCTATTTCTCGGGAATTCTTCTCCTCTATTCCTTGTTCTAAGCTCTGTTTCTATACCTCATCACATGTGTTCTCCCCTCTATTCCTTCTCACCCATACTTCTTTTTCCTTCCTATTTCCCTTACTCCATTTCCCCAACATGCAGTCATCCTGCCCATGCCCTAGTTTAAGGAAACTTAGACAGTAAAATGGCATGGCCTCTGTGGTAGTTTCCTAGCAGAAGCCATTAGCAAGATCAGTGCCTATCCACACCCTCTTCGGAGGGGGACACTTGAGGTCAGTTTCCACGCATATTTTAGCCATGCTTGGCCTCATCATCAAAGCCGTGGCTTCATCCAGTAGAAGCGGAGTTCCCAAATAGCAAGCAATCGAGTAGAGTGATTGCTTATTAAACAGATGAATGGGGAGTTTGGGTAATGAGAACCATACCGGTGTGATAGAGGACTCCTCCAATGGTGAAAATTCTAGCGTCCACTTGAAGACACGCATTGGATAGCCCACTATGCTCCGCGTTCCTCTAAGCCAAACTATGAGGAAGTCATCCTCTTTTCTAAATTGCAGGAACGTGTGCTTACCGTCGTAGTTAGCTATCTTGACCCTTACGCGTAGCTTTAAGGAAACAACAAAATCATATATGTCTTTGAAATCGAGCCTTCCGTGTGAGAATTTAGCAATGTGGGGGTGTTTGAACGGGGCAGCAAGCTTGTTCATCTCCTCATTTGAAAAAAATTATCGTCGGGGTTCTTTCTTTCGAGACAAATTTCGGATACAAGACTGCCGGTTCATTAATATTGTAGGAGAAGGACTTTTGATGAAAAGGGAGCTAATTGGCTCCATTTTCAGCTTCAAATTGAGCTTGTTTTACACAACAATGGAGTTTTCTCTCTCTAAAATAGTATTTTTCTCTCTCTAGAAGTTGAGAGAGGATTTAAAACTAATTTTAGACTTAAGATTAGGCCTAGTTTATTTTTCTTTATATAAAATAAAATGAACTCCAAATATAAATACATTTTCATAACATTGAGAGTGACTTTAAAATCTAATTTTATAGAAACAAGCAATGAGTGACATTTAGCAATACATCATTGCTATGCAAGTGACGAAAATATAATAGATTCGACTTAACCTAATTTTATGACATATTTTATTATATGACTTAGACTTTTTTTTTCCATGATATTTAGATTGATATATGAGGCATGAATCATATCATCCTCATATTAATCTATATGTTTTTTGATCTCTGAGTAAACTAACTTAAACAAATAAGCTATAATCTCATATTGACTTATTTGAGCATGACCATGTACTTTAGTAGTCATACTCAATCAAGGGGCCAACTGATATCATTTCCATTATATAAAAGAGACAAATTCCATCTACATAAATCACATCACTATACATAATTTATTGTATACCTAGTAAATAACCCTATAACCATCTTTGTTATAGGTGGCATTTATTGAATTTAAAGTATACAACTACTTATATAGGGAATTTTAGTGACTTTAATTCAAAGGACAATTGATATTAATAATCACTATTAGAATGTGTATGACACTTATATAATAATACAAGCAACATTCTCAGAGCAAGATAGTTCAGTTTATGTTCTATAATATATACTCATTTGTTAACTTAATATCTCGTATTAGTTAACCTTCATGCTAGTCTTAATGAATTAATATTTTCCTTGAATGTTAATACTTGACTTGGAATAATTTAGACTAGTATTCCATAGAAAATATCACTCTAAAGAATTATTATATTAATCTAAGATTTGCATAGATTTAAATAAATATAATAATCATAAAATGATGTCTATCTATCTATCTATATTTCAATGTGTCTATCTGTAAATTTGTCTATATGTTTATCAATGTATCTATCTATATATTGATTTGTCTAATTATCTAAGTATCTAACAATCTAACAATATATCTATTTGTATAACTATATAACTATCTTTCAATGTATTAGTCTATCTATCTATGTATCATTGTAATTATCTATTTATCTATGATTGTAATTATCTATGTATAAATCTATTTGTTTATATATCTATTTGTCTATTTATTTATCTGTATATCTATCTATCTATCTATTTGTCTATCTATCTATTTGTCTATCTATCTTTCTGTCTATCTGTCTATCAACCTATTAGTCTATCTATTTATTTATCTGTCTATATTTTGATATGTCTATTTAACTATTTATTAATCTATATAAAAATATATCTATCTATCTAAATATCTATGTCTATATGTCAATCAATCTATCAGTCTATCTATCTATCTGTCTCTTTATCTATATCTCTCTTTGTCTATTTATGTATCTGCCTATGTGACTATCTATGTATCTATCTATCTATCTTCTGTCTATTTGTGTATCTATCAAATTGTCTATCTATTTATATATATATATATATATATATATATATATATATATATATATATATGTCTATATGCCTATTGGTATATCTATCATATTTGTCTATTTATGTATTTGTCTATTTATCTATTTATATTTATGTGTATCTATCTATCTGTCTATCTATTTATATGTCTACATGTGTATCTATTTATCTATTTATTAGTATATCTGTCCATGTGTCTATAAATCAATCTATCTATCTATATTTCCATCATTCTGTCTATATGTCTATCTAAATGATATGCGTTATATCTATCTATTAATTAATCAATCTTCTATATGAGCATCTATTATCAATCTAACAATGTAACTTTATAACTTTCTAACTATCTATTTGTTTATTTATCTATCTATCTAACTATATATCATTATTTCTATCAATCTATGAGCATATCTATCTGTCATATATCTTTATATCTAGAAATTTGCCTATCTATCTATATATATATTTATCAGTGTATCTATCAATTTGTCTATATATGTATCAATCAATCTGTCTATCTACCAATCTGTTAATCAATCAATCTGTCTATCTTTCTATTAGTCTATATGTTTATTTATCTATATTTATATATATCTATCTATCTCTCGATTTGTATACCTGTCTATCTATCTATTTGTCTATCTATCTATGTGTATATCTATTTATATGTCTATTTATTTATCTTTCAATCAATATGCATATGAGTCAATATATCAATCTATCTATTTGTATATTTCTTTATTTGTCTTTCGATCTATCTGTCAATCTGTTTATTAATAATCAGACTGATAGATAGATTGATAGACATATTGATAAATAGATAGATATAGATACAAATAGAAAGTTAGAAAGAAAGATATATAGATAGAGATACAAATAGATAATTAGAAAGATAGATAGATTATTAGACAGATACATAGATATTTTGATACATAGATATATAGATAGATAGACAGATTGATAGACAAATAGATAGACAGAAAGATAAACAGACAAATAGATAGATAGATAGATAGATATATAGATAGATACACAAATATATAGACACATATAGACATATAGATAGACATATAGATAAACACATAGATAGACATATAGATAGACAAATAGATAGATAGAAAGATAGAAAGACAGATAGATAGGTAGATAGATATATATATATACTGATAAATAGGCAAATAGATATACTGATAGATAGATAGATATACATATAGATAGTTATAGATAGATAGAAAGAAAGAAATAAAGATAGATAGATATATAAATAGATAGATAGAGAGACAGAAAGATAGATATATAGATAAATATATAGATAGATAGACATATAAACAAATAGATAGACCATAACACTAACAGACATATAGATAGACTTGTACATAGATAGATAAATAGATAAATAGGCAGTTAGATAGAATGATAGGATGTAAGATAGATAGACAGATATATAGATAGATTAATAGAAAGATTGATAGATTGATTAATAGAAATGTTGATAGATAGATTTTTATATAGATAGATAGATTAATTGATTAATAATTAGATAAAAATATACATAGATATATAGATAGATATATATACATATAGATAGTTAGATAGACAAATTGATAGATAGATAGATATGTAGGTAGACAGAAAGATAGATAGCTAGATAGATTAGCTAATAGATAGATAGATAGATAAAGAGAGAAAAATAGATAGATAGACTAATATATAGATAGATAGACAAATAGATATATAGATAGATAGATAAATAAATAGACAGATAGATAGATAGACTATCTGACTGATAGATAGATAGATATATAGATAGACAGATACATACATAGATAGATAGAAAGATATATTGATAGATAGATTGTTTGACAAATAGAAAGATAGATAAATATATAGATAGAGATAGATAGATATATAGATATATTGATAGATAAATAGAAAGACATATAGATAGATAGATAGATAGATAGATAGATAGATAGATAAATAAATAAATATATTGATAGATAAATAGATAGGAAAATAGATAGATCGACAAATAGACAGATAGATAAATAGACTGGTAGGTAGGCAAGTAGTCGGGCATGTAGTTAAGCAGGTAGATTATCAGGCAGGCAAAGTAGACAGATAGATAGGCAGGTAGAAAGCCAAACAATAAGACAAATAGACAGACAAACAAATAAACAAAAACACAAAGTGATAGACAAACAATCAAACAAATCGAAAAACACATAGACAAATTGACATATATATAGTTAGTTTGATAACCTTATTGATAGACAGATAGATTGATTGATAAACAAATAGATAGATAGATAATTAGACAGATTGATAGACATGTAGATAAATAAATAGATAGACAGACAAATATATATATATAGATAGACTTTTAGATAGATACATAGATCTATATATAGATAGATAGATTGAAAGATAGAGGGATAGACTGATAGATAAATAGATAGATAGAAAGATCGACAAATAAATTGAAAGAAATAAAGAAAGAAAGATAGATATATAGACAAATACAAAGAAATATAGATAGAAAATTAGATATACATATAGATAGAGAGAAGATAGACAATTAGATAGATACACTACAAGAAAAATCCCAAAATAACTATGAAAAAAATCCCTAGCTAAATAGGGGGTTTCCATCCCTAAACAGGATATAACGACGAATTAGCGATGAAAGCTTTCCCAAATCTAACGTGCCCGTCGCTAAAAATTAATGAGGAAAAGAGTCCCTAGCTAAAATAATGATTACCCTAGCTAAATTAGCAAGGAGAGAAATCCCTAGCAATTTTCATTCCAAAACTATTTAAAGAATTTTATTTTTTTTTCAAAAAATTTAATTTAATAATTTAATATTTTTAAATTAAATTGAATAAAAATAGAAACTATAAATGATAATCTATAAATAACAAAAAATAAAATCATTTAATAAATTATTTTGATATAATATTTTACATAATTAAAACAAAAACATAACAAAATTTTATTACATCTTATTCATCAATGTATCTACCTACAGTGCATAAAGTATAATCTATCCATGCATTGACATTGCTTTCTCCCCCTCAGCTCTTCCGATCCCCATCTTTCTGCTACAACAAAGCTATCCGAGTCACAGTGAGTCATGTCTAGTAAACACCCCTTCACTTATACAAGCTTCCTATGAGAAACAATGTGGTACCATATGTATACATAATTTAAACCAGTCAATAAAATCAAAATAATAAATAAAGTTATGTTTTGATAAAAATATAATACTACAGTGTATATGTACATATATACTACAATGTATATCTATATATATACTAGCATTTCACTAGTTACATATATTATTGTAGTATTTGTACATATAAACTACAGTATTATATGTAAATAAACACTGAGTACATATATACTCAGTATATATGTACATATAATACTCAAGTATTATACGTACATATATTGAATTTATACATACGTATATACTCAATATATTTGTACGTATATACTTAGTATATACTTATGTATATATTGAGTATTTATATAGGTATATACCGAGTATATATGTTTGTATATATTGAGTATATATGTAAGTATATACTCAGTATATATGTACATATATACTGAGTATATACATATGTATATACTTAAGTATATTCTCAGTATATACGTACATATATATAGAGTATATACGAACGTACATACCTAGTATATACGTTCGTATATACCAAGTATATATGTAGGTATATTCCGAGTATATACATACATACATATATACTGTAGTATATACGTACATATATACTTAGTATATACTATAGTATATACTGAATATATACATACTTTAATACAATAGTATATACGTACATATATACTCGGTATCTACATACTTATATAGTGTAGTATATACGTACTTATTTACTTAGTGTATACATACGTATATACTATAGTATTATATGTATGTATATATAATCACATAGCCTCAGATTACAAACACACATGTACTTTCATGCAAATACACATATCATCAAAGACAACAAAAGGAAATGAGTATATACGTACGTATATACTAAATATATACGTACGTATTTATTGTTGCTTTAACTGCTGCTACTAATAATGAAAGTGGGGTGGGCGATGATGCTATAGTAATTAAGTTCCCTGCCAACCACTCATTTTGAGATTGAGCAAGTTTTTGATGAGGCAGCTAGCTACTTCTCCTAAAACAGGACTCGAAATTCTTCCTAGCACTTAGAGCCTGTAAAAATCAGGTAATGTTGTATTTTTCATTCCGATTGAATATAATTTTGTGAAATCTAATAAAATTACACGACACTACATGGGCATCATCATCATCATCATTCTAAGACCTAGTACAATTAGAACCAATCATTACAAAACCTACAACAAGAAAAATTATTTCTTCATACATATGCTTTGTACCATGTGATAATTGTATATCTACACAATTACTTAAAGCCTTTATCATCATCTATCTATCTTTGTATGCAAGGCTAGCCTGGATCAGAAATATCTTCATTCCACAGCTTTGGCAATGGTCTAATATCCATAGCTTTTATAACCTGCATCGGTAAGCAATTCATGATGATGACCAGACCAGCCTGAACAATTATATATTCAAATGTGTGTGTGTGTGTGTGTAAATGGGTGTGTATCTATGAAAAAATATACATGTTTAAAAATAAATATATGCACCCACTTATATATATACAAAGTATATACATAGGTTTATACTATAGTATATACATACGTATATACTCAGAATATACATACATATATACCAAGTATATAAGTACGTATATACTACAGTATATATGTATGTATAAATTGAGTATATGTACATATATACTCAGTATATATGAACATATTTACTCGGTATTTACATACATATATAGTCAGTATATCTGAACATATATACTTGGTATATAGGTATATATATACTTTGAATATACATACATATATAATCAGTATATAAGTCCATATATAGTGTAGTATATATGTACTTATATACTACAGTATTATATGCACGTATATATAATCACATAGCCTTAGATGACACACACACACAATTACATTCATGCAATACATATAACATCAAAGACAACAAATGAAAATATTCTAGGGCTAAAAAAACACACATATACGTCTCTCAACATGGTTAGCACATTTTAGTTCTTTGTCATCTGGTACTCTCCACATATAGAGAACATTGTTACACTTGCGCATGGAGCATAACATTAAGCATTTACAAACCAATAAAGAACACAACCCTATGCCATTGATAAATAAATAGACTAGCACAAGCAAAACCAACTACCATTTGCTAGAAATTTCACACAACAATATAATAATGAGCATATTTTTAAATTACTAAATCAAGATGACTTCAAGATTTCTAGTGAACAATCCATCAAAATATTTTTCTAAGTTGCCCAGCTTCGTGCATTAGTCCATGGTTAATTATACGAAATTTAGAAAGTGACAAATAAAAGGGAAATAGAAGTTGAAATAACAACTGGTTGCATGGTATTGAATTTTTCCATACCTATAGCTTCATTTAGGAATTTTAATGGCTATTAACATTTCAACAATTAAATTTAACTGATGAGCAATAAAAAGTAGTTATAGATCTAAACTATGACAACACAGATCTACACAAAATAAGAGTGTCAAGAACAAACCTGCGTCTGTGTGGGATTATAATTTTTTCATTCATCTCATGGCTTCAGAACCTAAGGTGTTGTTCCCTAGCACCAAAAGGACTAGCCAAGCCTTTTACATACCTAAAATAAGCTAAAACTCTACCCAAAATATTTGGGGACATACAAATATATTCATAGATATATAAAAATAGTAATTATAGACATGAACAAACACAAATCTAAGTTGATAGTCATACAACATCAACAAATTATCTAAAAGATGTCTATCAATGATGTTTAGAGAGAAAGAGAGAACAAAAATAAAATGTTTCAGAAATAATGAAGATAATAGAAGCTTGCCCACCTTTTGATCCAGCTGAAATCGGTAAATATGGGACACATGCCTTCGAAGGACCGTGATGATGTCTGAATGCTTTGAATCATATTTTTTTCATGCGTCTCACATTAAATGTCCTGCAAAGATTCATTATAAGGTTAATTAGTATAGTAAAGAAGAAAACTAGAATAAAAAAAGTTGAAACCTCCAAAAAAATCTTATAATGTTTTGCTATACATAGACAAAAATCAAAAACAATTCAAAAATAATTCTGATATGAAATCATCCTCATAATTAGTTGGTGATTTTGTGCCAGCCTCTCCTAGGAGGTTTTGTAGTTAGATCTCAGACTATTATCTATCGTGTAAATATGTTAACTGTGTCTCCATATAGGACATCTGCTAATGCATTACATTCTTAATTTCTTTCATCTCATCATTCATTTCTTTAATTTCTTGCTTTCATCTATCAAATGAGTAATTTGCTCATCATTCTTTTCTTTCATTTCCTACATTTCTTCATTCGAATGAGTAATCTACTCTTCCTTCTCTTCTTTCATTTCTTGCATTTCTTCCATCAAATTAGTAATCTACTCATCCTTCTCATCTTTCATTTTTCACATTTCTTCCTTCAAAGGAGATATCTATTCATCCTTCTCTTTCATTTATGTCTCCATAACTTCAAAATATTCATTTGATTTAATTACTTGTTGTTCAACTGCCTCATTCACCATTGTTGTGACAGATGAATTAGAAGCCCGACTACAACAATAAAATACCACTCCCTTCGACCTGATGCCGTATACTCACTACTTCTTATGAACTCCTATGGTCTCCAAATAGATAGGATCATAGTCAATTTGTTGAAGATCCATAAAACCCTCATCTTATTGAGAAGAATATAGTTATGTGTATATATATATATATATATATATATAGTTAAACATATAGTTATGTATGTGTGTGTGTGTACAAGTAGTTATATGTATTTATACATAAATATATACAAAGTTATAAACAAATATATAGATTTACATATATGTGTACATAGTTACAAATATTGTTATATTTAATTATATAGAGTTTTATATAGTTATAAAAATATTTATATATAATCATACACATATAGTTAAACAAAATGTTGCATGTTGTAATACATGTAAATATAAATATAGTTATATGTGGTTATACATATAGTTACACATATAGTTATACTTATATTTATACATGTAGGTATATATATATTTTTATATAATTTTATATATTTATACATATAGTTATGTATATGTATAGATATAGTAAAATAATTTTTTATATACTAATATATACAAATATATATTAAATATACGTTGTAAATTATATATTTAAATATAGTTATGTAAAAAGGTTTATTGTTATACATATAGTAAGATACAATTATTTATAGTTATATATTATTATACATATAATATATATCGTTATAAATAGTTATATATAATTAAACAAATAGTTATATATAGATATATTCATACAAGTAGTTATAAGTAGTATACATAAATGTATACAAAGTTATAAACAAATATATAGATTTACATATATGCATACATATATCTATACATAGTTATAAATATAGTTATATTTAATTATATATAGTTTTATATAGTTATACAAATATATATAAATAATTATACACATATAGTTAAACATAATGTTGTATGTTGTTATACAGTAATTATAAATATAGCTACATGTGATTATACATATAGTTACACATATAATTATACTTATATTTAAACATGTTGGTATAAATATGTTTTTATTTAATTTTATATATGTGTACATATTGTTATCTATAGGTATAGATATAATAAAATACATTTTTATATACTAATATATAAAAAAGTATATTAAATATATGTTGTTAATTATATATTTATATATAGTTATGTATAATGTTTTTTTAGTAATACATTTATGCAAATATAATTATTTATAGTTATATGTTCTTATACTTATAGTATATATAGTGAAAAATAGAGTTATATATAGTTAAACATATAGTTATATATAGATATATTCATATACGTAGTCATATGTTGTTGTACATAAATGTATACAAAGTTATAATCAATTATATAGATTTACATATATGTATGCATATATGTGTACATAGTTACAAATACAATTATATTTATTTATATAGAGTGTTACATAGTTACACAATTATTTATATATAGTTATACACATTTAGTAGAATTTATGTTGTATGTTCTTATACATGTAATTATAAATAAAATTACATGTGGTTATACATATAGTTGCACATATAGTTATACTTATATTTATACATGTAGGTATATATATTTTTTCATTTAATTTTATATATTTATACAATAAGTTATGTATAGGTATAGATATAGTAAAATACTTTTTTATTTACTAATATATACAAATTTTTATTAAATATAAGTTGTAAATTATATATTTAAATATAATTATGTATAAAGCTTTTATTGTTATACATATAGTAAGATACAAGTATTTATAGTTATATATTATTATACATATAATATATATAGTTATAAATAGTTATTTATAATTAAACATATAGCTATATATAGATATATGCAAACAAGTAGTTATAATTAATTATACATAAATGTATACAACATTATAAACAACTATTTAGATTTTATTATATGAATACATATATGTATATATAGTTACAAATATAGTTATATTTAATTATATAAAGTGTTACATAGTTATACAAATATTCATATATAGGTATACACATATAGTTATAAATATATATCACTACAAGAAAATGGTTATTTACATAGGGAAATTTTGCTAGGGATCAATCCCTAGCTAAATTATGAAAGATTAGCTTGGGAATAACAGTGGATTTTTGATTTTACATTGAAATAAAAATTTGCAATAGATTAGCGATGGAAATGGGCGAATGAAAAATTTCCCTCGCAAATATTTTTGTAAATTCCGCACGAAGAAAAGTAGGGAATTTAGTGATGAGTTTAGCAATGAAATTTTCTTACATAATTATGAGTGACGTATTTTATTGACAGATTTTCCTGAGCTAATTAGATAGTGATATTATCCGTCACTAATATTTTCGTAAATTCCGCGCAAAGAAAAGCGGGGAATTTAGTGACGGATTTTCCCTAGCTAATTAGATCCCGACAAAGTCCATCGCTAATATTTTCATAAATTCCACGCAAAGAAAAGTGGAGAATTCAGTGATGGATTTACCGACGAATTATCCCTAGCTAATTTAAATCCATCACAAAATAATTATCTTAGTTTATTTTTTATGAGTTTATATATAATGGAAGTGATAATTCCTTAAATATTTATTTTCTCAAAATATATACATTTAGCTAGGGATAATTCCCTAGCTATTTGGGTTAGTTATAATTTCCATCACTAATATTTTATGATATTTTTTATGCATCGTTTATTTTATTATTTTATATAATTTTTTAAATTAAAGGTATATCATGGTTTATAGATGAGCGATCATTTAAAGACACAATCTCCTCATATAATAATAAAAAAATGATATTTAAAAAAATTAATAAATATATAAATATGAATAAAAATTTATATTAAATATGATTAAAATAAAGATTTTTTTTATTATAATTTAATTACAAAATTATACTAAATTTTTTCTAAAATATTTATTTATGATATTTAAATATTTGTATTAAAAAATATTATATAATTTATTATATAATTATAAAAATTTAAAAATGTTTTAATTAGTAAAAAAAATAAAATTACCACTAATAAAAAACTAAAATAAACAATTGTTTGATTAAATACAAAAATTTATAAAAATATATTAATAAACGAATAAACAAGTAAATTTTGATAAAAATAAGTTTATAAAATAATATTTTTATGATTATAGAAATATTTTAAAAATATAATGACTAAAAGATTTGAAATTTTTGATTTATAAAAAAAATTTAAATTTATCATAAAATTTTATAAAAAAAGTTGATATTTTAAGATTAATATATTGATGTTTTTAATTACATCAAAAAATTTTTGATTATTTAAAAAATTAATATTTCAGTGTAGTTATTAAATGAACACTTCAAACATTAAAATTTATATTGACTAAAATATTCAAATTTTATACTTTTATAATTATTTAATATTATATTAATAAAAAATAAATACAATTCTTATAAATTTATAACTATATTATATATATATATATATATATATGAATACTTTTATATTATATAAAATTATTTTATTTATTTATTAAATAATCTCATTTATGGTTAAATAAAAATCTATTTCAATTATTTTATTTTAATTATTTAATTTTTATTATTTTATTTTAGTTATATTTTATTGTATTTTATTTTATATATATTTACATCCATTTTAGTATTTATATAAAGTTTCATTGAAAAAAAATGCTAAGTCATTAACACTTGGCAATTTTTCAATCTTTTAAACGACGAAGGAGAGGCAAGACGTTACTATGGGAGCAACCTAAATCTATCTTTTCTTGTTACCAGGTAATATTATCATTATTCTTCTCCTTCGTAATGCTATATGCATATCTCCGGATTTCTCAATTTAATTACCACTAATGGATTTTCATTTTTACTAAAAAATTTAAGAATTAACTTTTTTTTTATTTTCCCCCAATTTTTCTTCTTTTTGTTTCTATTTTCATATCACCTGTATGATTTTGACTCTACAACATTAATGAAAAAATAAATTATCAGTGTAATCTTTTTTATTATTATTTAAATTTTTAAGGTTTTATTGATTTCAAATACTAAATGTTTGCATTTGTTTTCTCCTTCTATAACTTAAAAATTTAAATAATGCTTTATGTTTTCTGCTTCTATAACTTAAGAAAAAACAAACTTAATGTTAATGGGTTCTATTTTTGTTGTCTCCGAATATATTATAAATAAATAATAGTATATATAAACTTTTATATATTTATATAATCAATTGAAATTATATATAAATGTCAATACATTTATATATATAAATGTCAATACATTTATATATATAAATGTCAATACATTTATATATATAAATGTATTACATTATATTAAAACACTAATAAGTTTATATTAACATATAATGTTATATATAAATATTTATATATATGTTTTAATGTTTATAAATATTTATAAAATATTTACATATCCATTTATATAATTTTTTATATAATAACTATATTACATAAAATGTTTATGCATTTTTGCAAACATTTATATAACGTATTAATTTTTATATAAATATAGAATATTTATAATGTTCATATAAATGTGATAAATATACTATATAATATTTATAAAAGTGTTATATATATATATATATATATATATATATATATATATATATATATATATATATATATATATATATGAAATATTTAAAAAAATATTTTAAACACAAATATTATATCTAAACACTTGTTTAATTTTATAATCATATGCCTTTATATATAAAAGTATTTATAGCTATATTTATAATTATGTAAACTATTTTTATAACTATATTTATAACTATACATAACTAATTTTTAAACTATATAATAATGTATAACTATATGTATACTTTTATATAACTATATTTCTAACATAATATACTATATGTATAATAATATATACCTATATATAATTATATTTTACTAAATGTACAACTATATAAATGTTATATATAATTATATCTTTAACAATATACATATTTATAACTATATGTGTATAACTATATATCAATATTTGTATAATTATGTAATATTCTATATAATTAAATATAACTATATTTGTAACTATGTATATATATATGTATTGATATAATTAATTCTATTAATTTGTTTATAAAATTTGTAGACATTTATGTATAACTATGTATGACTACTTGTATGAATATATATATATGTAACTATATGTTTAAGTATATATAACTTTATTTTTAACTATATATACTATAGGTATAAGAACATATAACTATAAATAATTGTTTTTGACTATATGTATAACTATAAAAACATTATAAATAACTATATTTAAATATATAATTAACAACATATATTTAATAAACATTTTTATATATTATTATAAAAAAATATATTTTAGTATATTTATACCTATACATAACGATATGTATAAATATATGAAATTAAATGAAAAAATATATATACCTACATGTATAAATATAAGTTAAACTATATGTTTAATTATATGTTTAACCACATGTAACTATATTTATAATTACATGTATACCAACATACAACATTATGTTTAATAATATGTGTATAACTATATATAAATATTTGTATAACAAAATAATACTTTATATAATTAAATATAACTATATTTTTAACTATTTATACATATATGTATACATATATGTAAATCTGTATATTTGTTTATAACTTTATATACATTTATGTATAACTACATTTAACTACTCGTATGAATATATATATATATATAACAAAATAAATGTATAATAACATACTATATATTTTTTTACTATTTATAACAAAATAATTGTGTGTGTGTGTGTGTGTTTAAAAAATAATGTTTAACGATATATAATTTTTTATAACTATATATACTATATGTATTAAACATATAACTATAAATAAGTGTATCTTATTATATATATAACTATAAAAACTTTATACATAATTATATTTAAATATATAATTAACAACATATATTTAATATACATTTTTATATATTAGTATAAAAAATGTATTTTTGTATATCTACACTTATACATAACTATATGTATAAATATATGAAATTATATGAAAAATTATATATACCTACATGTATAAATATTAGTTTAACTCCATGTGTAATATATGTATAACCACATGTACCTATATTTATAATTATATGTATACAAACATACAACATAATGTTTAACTATATGTGTATAACTATATATAAATATTTATATAACTATAAAAAACTCTATATAAATAAATATAACTTCTATTTTTAAATCTATATGCATATATGTATACATATATGTAAATCTATATAATTGTTTATAACAGTGTATACATTTATGTATAACTACATATAACTAATTGTATGAATATATATATGTATATACATATATAAAACTATATATTTAACTATATATAACTTTTTATAACTATATATACTATATATATACTAACACATAATAAATGGGATAATAGTAATTTGCTGTACTAACTTGAAATTAGATTACAAAAGATATAATATCAACAAAATGTAAGCACATAGCATGAGAGTGTCCATTGGTTAGGCTCATATTTGGGATAATACAAATAAGGGTGGTCACACTCTTACCTAATCCCACCCCTTGGGCCTCAGGTTCATATATGAACTTATTTATGACAAAATATGTAATAATAGATTTGTGTGTATAGAAGAAAATTTTTTATTCTTTTATGTAATTCTTCATTCTAACACTGCATTCTCTGTGTGTCTCTCTCTCCCTCTCTGATTATTTCTGTCATTCTCTTTCTTTTTTTTTCTTTACGTGTCACTCTCTCTTTCTTGTTATTTTCTTTCTCCCTCTCCTTTCTTGCTTGTTCTCTCTCTCCCTCTCTCACTCTCCCTCTTTCTCTCTCCCCCTCTTTCTCTCTCCAAATCTCTCCCCCTCTCTTTCTCCCTTTCCCTCTCTCCAAATCTCTCCCCCTCTCTCTCACCCTTTATCTCTCTCTCTCTCTCCCCCTTTCTCTCCCTCTCTCTCCCACTTTCTCTCTCCCACACACACACACACACACACTCTCTCTCTCTCTCACTTTCTCTCTCTCTCTCTCTCTCTCTCTCTCTCTCCCTCTCTCCCACTTTCTCTCTCTCTCTTCCTCTCTCTCCATTTCTCTCCCCCCTCCTTCACCCCTTTCTCTCTCTCTCTCACTCTCTCCATCTCTCTCACTCTCTCCATCTCTGACTCTCCCCCTTCAAACTTTAAATTTCTTTCTTTTTGCTTTATTTTTTTGTGCATTATCATATTTTGCTCCTTTTATCAAGTAATAGCCTGATATCTATTAAGTTGTATCGTGCTATAAATTACTTTATCAATTCATGTAGATTCAGCAAATACATTGCCTCGATATTCATGAAATTTAATTTTTAAATATTCATATGTAAGTAATTTTATTTAATTATTAGTATATTTTGAAGTACTTGATTGTTAAATCCAAAATAATGTTTGAGCATTATTCTTTGCAAATAAAATAGTACAAAATGAGTTCAGATCATTAGTGGATGTACAGAAGATTTATGAATGGAATTTTGAATAATGATTTTTTGAGTGGGCTTGAAACTTTCATCAATTTTGCATGTAGTTAAGCGAGATGGATGGATGGAGGAAAAAATTAAGTTTCCATGTAATCATCACAAGTGACAGAATATCTCTTTTCGTGATGTAAACACTATAAGATATCATTTGGAAAAATATGGCTTTATGCCAAATTATTTTGTTTGGATTTATCATGGGGAAAGTACAATGGCTCTGAACATTGATCAAAATGTGGGTACAGAATCATTTGTTTTTGGTGAAGAAGCATCAAATAGATACCATCGAATGATCATGGAAGCTGCTGGTGCTGACTTCAATATGGATACATGGATGAACCACCTAATCCTGAAGCTGATTAATTTTATGAAATGCTTAAAGCTACAAATAATGAGTTGTGGTCTAGTTGTAAAACACATTCACAATTATTACTTGAGGCTCGACTTAAGAGCATTAAGTCAGAAAATCATATATATGAGAAATTATTTGATCAGGTGATAGAACTGATGAAAAAGATTGTTCTGGATAATAATTTGGTCACTAACAACTTTTACAACACTAAGAAGTTACTATGAGGAATGGGTCTGCCAGTGGAAAAAATTGATTGTTGTTTCAATAGATGTATGTTATATTGGGGTGGTGATAGTGATTTAATTAGCAGTGAGTTTTGTGATCATCCTCGGTTTAAAAAGGTATATTGTGTTTTAGATATGCGACACAAATTAAAAGTTGTATTTAAGAAGATATATTATTTTCTTTTAATTCCTAAGTTGTAGAGACTATATGCATCAAATGCTACAGAAAATGATATGAGGTGGCATTCTGAGCAAGAGGTTGAAGAAGGGGTAATACTTCATCCATCAAATTCACTTGCTTGGAAGTATTTTAATCATATACATCAAGATTTTGTAGCTGAAAGTAGAAAAGTGAGATTGGGTCTCTACATTGGTGGATTTCTACCATTAGGGCAATATAGACAACAATATTCAACATGACCAGTGATAGTGACACCTTATAATATACCTCCGTGGTTGTGTATTAGGAAGCAATATATATTTTTTGTCAATATTGGTTCCAGGGCCAAAATCCGAAAGACATGCTGGATATTTTCTTATAACCTCTTATAGCATAGTTAAATTATTTGTGGGATGTTGGTGTGAATACATATAATATCTCAAAGAAGTAAAATTTCTTAAACATCCATTTTGAAGAAATAGAACTACATTTCGAAAAAATAAAACTGTGATGACAGTTACACCAGCAGTTCATAAAGGAGATGATATTATGATAGAGATTCAGAGTTTGGGCTTGAAGAAGATAACTGAAAAAAATTGCTACCTAGAAATAATGGACCGATATGAAAAATATTTGACAGGAGGAAATGTAGTATATTTTTAGACTTGCCCTATTGGAAGTCCAATTTTATTTGTGAAAATTTGGATGTAATGCATATTGAAAAAAATGAGTTTGAAATTGTTTTCAATATTGGTCTTACTGTAGATGGAAAAACAAAAGATACTTTAAATCAAGTCAAGAGCTAAATGATTACTGTAGGCATCCTGAATTGAATCTAAACGAGGCAACAGGAAAATTCCATAAAGCTCATTACAAACTTGATAAGAAGGCAAGAAAGATATTGTGTGATGGTCTAAAAATTTAAAATTCTTTGATGGATATGTGTCAAATATGGGTAGATGCGTGGATATGAAGAATCTTAAGTTATTTGGAATGAAAAGACATGACTGTCATGTCTTTATGCAGAGATTAATACCAATTGCATTTTGTGAATTACTTCCCTCAAGTGTTTAGAAGGTCATTATAGAACTTAGTTTGTTTTTGAAACAACTAACCACAACCACAATCAAAATAGATAACATTGTGAGGCTTGAGAATGACATTCCACTTATTCTTTGTAAGCTTGAATAGAATTCCCATCATGTTTTTCTGACTTAATAGTGCATTTGCCGGTTCATCTGGCATATGAAGCAAGGATAGTAGAGTCAGTGCAATATAGGTGGATGAATCCTTTTGAGAGGTAAATACATATAATTAGCTATGTTTTATTATTTCATACATAAAGTAATATTGTAATTTAATATAATTGAAACCTAACATTGTAGTTGTAGGTATCTTCGTAAGTTGAAATTGAATGTTAGAAATAAAGAAAAAGTTGAAGGTTCAATTTGCAATGCATATTTAGTAGAAGAAGCATCATCATTTTGTTCTTATTATTTTGAAGATCATATCAATACAAATAATAGAAATGTGCCTCAGAATGATAGAGGTCATGTGATGGTAGAAGGTGATTCTGTAGACAAACTATCTATCTTTAAGCACCCTAGAAGAGCATTTGGAAGAGCAAAAAAAGATTTATGACAGATAAAGAGTACAAAGCAACTTAGAGCTACGTTTTATTTAATTGTGAGGTGGATCCACCATATATTGAGTATGTATACCCAAAAACATTGCATGTTTAATCATCATTTAACTTTGTCCTTAATTGGAATAATATAAAATTGATATACATTTTTCATCTCTTTTTATATATGTGCAGTATTTATATTGAGTAGTTAAAAAATATGCAACTAGTAATTTTCATCAATGATGTCGATTATATGCTAGAAACTAAATTTGCAAATTGGTTAAAAAATTATGTGAGAATTATTAAGTTTTAAAATTTTTGAATTATTTAATTTAATAGTATCCTTTATTTGCTAACATCATTTGTTTAATTTATGTCACGGGCAAATGATCCTTCAAATGAAGATTCAAATATTTTAATTCATAATCTAAGTAATGGACCATTTAGATATGTGACAACATATCCTATTATTTTGTCAATAAATATAAATTTCACACAATCAGACACGATTCTTCTAAAACAACAATGAATAGTGGTGTATGCATTAAAGGCTCAAGTTATAGTACAGATGAGATTGATTATTATGGTCAACTCACAGAAGCTATTGAGTTGGAGTATCCTAGACTCGAAAATAATAAGATTGTATTATTATTGTGTTAGTGGTTTGATCCTACACGAAATGTGGGTACAAAGATTTATTAAGATTATAAGCTAGTGGATGTTAACCATAAACATAGATATAATCGATATGAGCCATTTATTATGGCAGTTAAAGCCACACAAGTATATTATTATACACACCTGAGTTTTTCTCATGATAAGAGTGATTGGTGGTTGATTTGTAAAATCAAAACTTGATCAAATTTTGAAGTACCAACATCTCAGCAAAGAAGTGCAGACTTAGCTATTGCACTAGTAGTCCAAGAAGATGACATTAATTATATTGAGCCTGTGAATGTATATGAAGATCTAGAAAATTTATGTGACTCAAATGGTGGCCTAATAGAAATTGAAGATTATCAATTTCTATATAAAGATAAGTTGGAACTTCCATCAGAATTAAACGAAATGTCACAAGATCCATTGGAGAATGATAATGATGCCGATAATTAAACTGTTATAATTCTATGATAATATTAAACTATCAAATACTTTCTATATTATGTTGAAATTTATTGATGTGTTTTATTCTAAAATGCATGGTTGTTCATCATATCTCTGTTATTTGTTGTTTATTTTTTTTGTACAGCATATGGTGCTTAAAGGATGTGGCTGTGGATGCAAAAATGAACCAAATTCATCTAGTATTTTACATAATGTTGCAAATTCAGTACCATCTCATACCCACCATATCTAGACTTCAACATCACAATCACCATCTCCATTTTCATCACCATCACCATCATTAAGGCCCTTACTATCACCTTTATCAGATATTAGCCTACCACCCTTGTCCTTCCTGCACATACTTTTGATCCATCTCTATTTTCTACGGCATATTTTACACCGATAGTTCCCCCATTTACAAAACCATCAACATCATCAAATGTCGTGCCTTCCTATGCATTCAGTGCTAAGTTAGGAATTGAGATTATAGATGGGGGATATAAGAAATATGTAAATTTTACATGAATAAAAAATTTTGATGTTACCACTAGTGGTTTTTTTATTATAGTTATAATTTTCTTATTTTAAATGTTATTTATTTATTTGTACAGTTTTATTCCATCTCACAAGTGTTCGACTTTAATTACAATGACTTTCAAGAAAATAGTTGATTCTAAAGCATTCTCATGGAAGAAAGAGTTCTAAATCAACAAAAGAGTCTTATTTTAATGACTTTCAGATAAACATAATGAAACTAAAGCATTGAAAATTAATTATCTAATTAGTTAACTATTATGTTGGTTATTATTCAAGCAGTAAATAATTATATCCTTGTTATTAATATAAATTCTTTTATGATTTTTCTATATATATAATCAATGGACATGGGCATCCAAATTTGATGGGAAGATAGAGTTATTATGGAAGAGCAATGCTGCTGAATGGTATTCTGATTTTCTCCATAAATTGAAGAATAAAAAGAACAGCCTGATTATATATCTGAGGATGACTGGCCGGAGTGGCTAAAGTATTGTGAAGAGCCAGATGTGAAGAAAAAATCAGAGATTGCCAGCAAAAATCGATGAACTGAGATAGACTGACTAGGTACAAGAATCTCTCGACACACAAGAGAATCAAAGTCAAGCATTGCGTACGCTCAAGATTTGGTACAATTTTAATATTTAGAATATTTATATATTTAGTGGTTGTCCTAATAGTCCAAATAAATCAAATCTATGCATAATTTTATTACTTTTGTTAAAATTTTTTATCATATGTTATTTTATGACTTTATAATTACATTTTCTAGGCTGGAGAATTGGGTAGAGATACCAATTTTTTTGAGATTTTTAGGAAGATACATGTGAAGAAAGCGGATGGTCACTTTATTGACAACAAGTCTAAGATGGTTACTCTAAGAATCTGTTATATTAATAAAATTTTATTATACTACAGTACATTTTGAAAGTTGTTTGGAATGCAATATATTCTATTTATTTTATGTATATCTAGAATAGTATGTCTCTCTGTTTTATCTCAAGAATTCATGGAGAAATGTGTGACAGCTACTTATCAACAAGTTGAGGGTTCTATGGATCTTTAACCAATTGCTATGATTCTATTTATTTGTAGACCATAAGATGTCATAAGAAGCAGCAAGCGTATGAAATTGGCTCGAAGTGAGTGGAATTATGTTGTAGCAGTCAAACAACAAGAAATGAAAACAAATGAACATATTGAAGTTATGGAGACCAAAATGATAGAGAAGAATGAGCAGTTATATCATGTGAAGGAAGAAATAGATGAAATGAAAGAAAAGAAAGATGAGCAGATTACTAGTTTGAAGGAAAAAATGCAGGAAATGAAAGAAGAGAATGATGAGAAGATTACTCATTTGATGGAAGAAATGCAAGAAATTAAAGAAATAAATGATGAGTTGAAAGATACTATGAATGTAATGTAACATCAGATGTCCTATATGGAGTCATAATTAGCGTCATTAACGCGACCGATAGCATTCTGAGATTCAGCTGCATAATATCGTAGGAGAGGCTAGCACAAAATCTCAATACTAATTATGAGGATGATTTCATATCAGAATTATTTCTGAACTATTTTTGATTTTTGTCTATGTGTAGCAAAACATAATGAGATTTTTTTGGAGGTTTCAATTTTTTTTATTCTGGTTTTATTCTTTGCTTTTCCAATTAACCTAATAATGAATCTTTGTAGGACATCTAATGTGAGATGCATGAAAAAATTATGATTCAAAGCATTCAGATATTGCCACGGTCTTTATAATGCATGGGTCCAATATTTACCGATTTCAGCTGGATCAAAAGGAGGCTGAGCTTCTATTATCTTCATAATTCATAAAACATTTTATTTTTGCATTCTCTTTCTCTCTAAACATAATTTCTGTACATCTTTTAGATATTTGTTGAAGTTGTATGACTATCAACTTAGATTTTCATTTGTTCATGTCTATAATTACTGTTTTTATATATCTATGAATATGTTTGTGTGTCCCTGAATATTTTGGGTATAATTTTAGAATATAACAGGTATGTAAAAGAATTGGCTAGTCTTCTTGGTGTTGGGAATAGAACCTTAGCTTCTGAAGGTGTGAGATGAATTAAAAAGTTCTAGTCCCACACAAATGCAGGTTTGTTCTTGACACTCTTATTTCGTGCAGATCTACATCCTCATGTGCATTGCATTTTTTTCTCATTTTTTTCTTTGTTTCATTCATGTTTTCTTGCTTCGGTGGATTCCATATATGAACCTATAAGTATGCAAAATTCAATACCACACATCCTGTTTTCATTTCAATTTCTATTTCATTTTTATTTGGCACTTTCTAATATTCTTATAATTAACCATGGACTGATGCGTGATGCTGGGCAATACAAAATAATATTTTGATCGGCAGTTCACTAGAAATCTTGGAGTAATCTTGATTCAATTTAATAATAAGCTCATTCTTATCTCGCAGTGTAAAATTTCTAGCAAATGGCAATTGGTATTGCATGCACTAGTCAATCTATATATCAGTGGCATGGTGTTGTGTTATTTATTGGTTTTTAAATCTACTACTATTATGCTCCATGCGCAGGTGTAACAACGTTCTCTATCTGCATGGAGTACTAGAGGACAAAGAACTAAAGGATGCTAACCATCCCTGAGAGTCCAATATGTGTGATTTTTTAAGCTCTAGTTTCGTTCTTGCATTAATTTCATTATCAAACTGATTCAGATTTTTCCTTCGATGTCCTTTGAAGAAGTATTCAACAACATGTATAAGTACATTGATAGGCTTTTCAGCATTGTAAGACCTTGTAAGCTATTATATATGGACTTCGGTATGGTTTTTGTGTTCATACATGGCTGCCATGTGCCCATGCATCATCTTGAATTGGTTCGGTCACACATCATCGATCTTTTATCTTCTATCCTTTACTTATGAATTATTCGTGGATTAAATTATGTTTGTAGATAGGGTTGCACCCTACGCTAAAATGAATCAGCAACAAAGAAGATTCTTCCTAATACCAAAAGACAATGAAATTGACATGGGGTTATCCTCCCTCCTATGCTTCTCAGTGTTCTCACACGATATAGAGTTAGTCTAAGCATTTAGTTTCAGGCCCTTTTATCTTCTTCAATAAGGTGTTTCTAGCATTACATTGGGCGTGTTACAGGTCTTTCAGTCCAATTCTAATGTCAAGGTGGAAGGCGAGCACAATTTAATAGCTTTTATTGGCCTACAGCTCAAACTTCCTGATTATAATCAAAATTGCTATTACTGCATGTATGGTCTATCATGCAAATTTCATTGCATAATGAAATTGAAGATTTCTAACTTCCATTGTTACATGCTTAAATCTTGTTCTTCTGAATCACTTTTAATTTCTGAATAGTAATGAATGTTTGAGTGCAAGATGATGATCTGATAATGCTAGCTTTGGCAACCCATAAAGTTCAAATATTAAAAGAGGTAAGCGTGTATTAAAATGCTCTAGCTAGTTCATTTTGCTTTTGAAATTAATTGGCATTGAAATATAAATAAGTTTTTTGGATTGTCCTTGATAAGATGTGTTCATATAAGAGCAGAGAGGGAAGTCGTTGTGAATCAGTTGTAGAAGCCAAAACCATGCCTCCTAGGAGCCAATTCAAGTTTGGCGTAGTCAAGATGTGGTTTAAACAAGTTGTAATGGCTGACAACAACATTTCTTTCATCAACAAGCAAGAAAGTAAATCTTCCATTAAAAGACCTTATCAAGTATGATGATTTCAGATATGCATATAAACATCACCCCGAATATTACTTTTCTATATGGTCAATACTTATTTGATTCCATTTCTCTTTACATCTGTAGCTTCTCCATGTTTGGATCCTTAAAGAATATTTGGAGCTTGATTTGAAGATCTCTGAACTTCCAAGAAAATTGAAGGAGATCAACTTTGAGCGCATAGTTGATGATTTTATCTTCCTATGTTTTTTCGTAATAAATGATTTTTTTCCGCACATGCCCTCCTTGAAAATCCATGAGATTTTTCACTGAGCTTTTTTTGAGAATACAATGATATAGAGGTGATAATTCAAGATTAAAAAAACTGAAATTAGTGATCATAAAAAATACTGAGTACATATGTATGTATATGCCAAGCATATACATAGGTATGTACTAAGTATATATGTACGTATATACTCAGTATATTCGTATATATATATTGCAGTATATGTATATATAATACTACAATATTATATGGACATATATACTGAGTATATATGTACTCAGTATATATGTATATATACTGCAGTTTATATGTGCATATACTATAGTAATATATGTAACCAATGAAATGCTAGTATATAAATACATATACTCTATAGTATATATGTACGTATATACTGTAATATTATATATTTATCATAACATAACTTTTTTTTTATTTATTTTGATTTGATTGACTCGTTTAAATTTCGTACAGATATGGTACGCATTGTTCACCATACGAAACTCATATGAGCGAAGGGATTTTTTATTATACATGACGCACCATGACTTGGACAGCTTTGTCACAGCAGAAAGATGGTGATCAGAGGAGCTGAGAGAGAGAAAGCAACACCAATGCACGAATTGATTTTACTTTATGCACTATCGGTAGATACATTGATGAATAAGATGTAATATAATTATGTAGTTAAAAATATAAATATATATAACATTTATATAGTAATACATTTAGTAAAATACAATTATATATTATTATACATATAGTATATTTTGTTAGAAATATAGGTATATAGAATTATACATATAGTTATACATTATTATATAGTTAAAAAATAAGTTATGTATAGTTATAAATATAGTTATTAATACTTTTATATATAATGGCATATGATTATATAATTAAACAAGTATTTAGATATAATATTTGTGTTTAAAATATTTTTATAAATGTTACTTATATATAATTATATATATGTAACCCTTTTATAAATATTATATTATATATATCACATTTATATAAACATTATAAATATTCTATATTTACATAAAAATAAATATGTTATATAAATGTTTACACAAATGTATAAACATTTTATGTAATATAATTGTTAATAAAAAATTATATAAATAGATAGTTTTATGTAAATATTATATAGATATTTATATACTATAATACATATGTATAAATATTTATATATAACATTATATGTTAATATAAACATATCAGTGTTTCAATATAATGTAATACATTTATATATATTAAAGTATAGACATTTATATATAATGTCATATGATTATATAAATGTATAAAAGTTATATATACAATTATCTGTTTATAATATATTCAGAGACAAAAAAATAGAACCCATTAACATTAATTTTGTTTTTTCCTAAGTTACAGAAGCGGAAAACATCAAGCATCATTTATTTATTTTAGTTACAGAAGGAGAAAACAAAATGCAAACATTTAGTATTTGAAATGAATAAAATCCTAAAAATTTAAACAGTAAAAGAACAAAGATTACACTGACAATTTATTGTTTCATTAATGGTGTAGAGTCAAAATCATATAGTTGATATGCAAATAGAAGCAAAAAGAAGGAAAATTGGGGGAAAATGAAAAAAAGTTCATATCTGAATATTTTGTAAAAATGAAAATCCGCTAGTGATAATCAAATTGAGAGAGACGGAGATATGTAGATAGCATTCTGAAGGAGAAGAACAATGATAATATTATGTAGTAACAAGAACAAATAGATTTAGGTTTCTCCCGTAGTCACGTTTCGCCTCTCCTTCATCATTTGAAAGATTGAAAAATTGCTAAGTGTTAATGACTTAGCTTTTTTTTTTCAATGAAACCTTATATAAATACTAAAATGGATGTAACTATATATATAATAAAATACAATAAAATAAGACTACAATAAAATTATAAAAATAAATAATTTAAATAAAATAATTGAAATAGACTTTTATTTAACCATAAATTATATTATTTAATAAACAAATAAAATAATTTTATATAATAATAAAATATGCATCTATATATATATATATAATATGGTTATAAATTTATAAGAATACAATTTATTTTTTATTAATATAATATGAAATAATTATAAAAGCATAAAATTTGAATTTATTAGTCATTATAAATTTTATTGTTTGAAGTATTCATTTAATAACTACACTGAAATATTAATTTTTTAAATCATCAAATTTTTTTTTGATATAATTAAAACATCAATAATTAATCTTAAAATAGCAACTTATTTTTTAAAAAAATTTATTAAAAAGTTAAATTTTTTTTATAATTCAAACATTTCAAATCTTCTAGTCATTATATGTTTAAAAATTTCCTATAATCATAAAAATATTATTTTATACTTTTATTTTTATAAATATTTTCTAGTTTATTTGTTTATTCATATATTTTTAAAATTTTTTTTATTTAATCAAACAATTATTTATTTTAGTTTTTTTATTAGTAGTAAATTTTTTTTATTAATTAAAATATTTTTAAAATATTATAATTATATAATAAATTATATAATGTTTGTTAATACAAATATTTAAATATCATAAATAAATATTTCAAAAAAAAGTAAGTTTAATTTTTTTAATAAATTATAATCAAAAAATAGTTATTTTAGTATTTTTAATATAAATTTTTATTCGTATTTACATATTTATTAATTTTTTTTTATAATATCATATTTTTATTATTATATGAGGTGATTGTATCTTTCAAGGATCGCTCATCTATAGACGATGACATTTATACCTTTAATATTAAAATTTTATATAATATTAAAATAAATAATGCTTAAAAAATTTCATTAAAGATTAGCTACAAAAAATTTAACAAACCCAAATAGTTATGGAAAAATCCCTAGCTAGATACATATATTTTTAGAAAATAAATATTTAAGGAATTATCGCTTCCAATTATATATAAAATCATAAAAAAATAAATTGAAATAATTATTTAGTTACAGATTTAAATTAGCTAGGAAAATTTTGTTGCTAAATCTGTCGCTGAATTTCCCACTTTTTTTGCATGGAATTTATAAAAATTTTTGTGACGAATTATGCCTGAATATAATTAGCTAGGGAAAATCCATTGGTAAATCCATCTCTAATAATTAGCTAGGGAAAATTCAAATGCTAACACCATTGCTAAATTCCAAATCCATCACTAAAATTCATCGCTAATAATTAGATATGAGAATTCCATTGCAAAATCCGTCGCTAAATTGCCTGATTTTCATTGTGTAGAAATTTACGAAAAAATAGCGACGAAAAATTTTCATTCAGCCAATTCCATTGCTAATCCATAGCTATCTATCACAAATTTTTATTTCAGAGTAACATTAGAAATCCCTTGTTATTCCCTAGATAATCCCTCGTAATTTAGCTAGCGATTGATCCCTAGCTAAATTATCCTATCTAAATTAATATTTTCTTATAGTGATAGACAGAAATATAGACAGAAAGATAGACAGATATAGAGAGAGATATATGCACAAATAGATAGATAGATAGACAGACATATAGATAGATAGATATATAGATAAATATATAGACATACAGACAAATAGACAGGCATGAAGGCTAATAAATAGATAGACTTACTTATATATAGATAGATAGACAGATAGAATGTTAGAAAGAAAGAAATAAAGATAGATAGATAGATAGATAAATAGATAGATTAATAGATAGATTAATAGAAAGATTGATAGACAGATAGATAGATTGATTGATCGACAGATTTATAGATAAATAGATAGATAGATAGATAGATACATAGATTGATAATTAGGTAGATAAGTACATATAGATATAGAGAGCTAGAAAGACAATTAGATAGACAAATAGACAAACATATAAATAGATATATAGATAGATAGGTAGATAGATATATAGACAAATAAATAGAAAAATAGATAGATTGATAGATAGTCTTATACATAGAAAGATAGATAGACAGATAGATATATAGATAGATAGACAAATAGATATGCATATATATATATATATATATATATATATATATATATATATATATATATATATCTATATATATAGCCAGATAGATAGAAACACAGATAGATATATAGAAAGATAGATAGATAGACAGATAGAAAGACAAATACATAGATATATAGATAAATAGATAGACATTTTGATAGACAGATAGATAGGTAGACAGATTGACTGATCGATAGACATAAAGATAAATAAATTGATAGATAGATATATAGATATAGAGATAGATAGACATAGATAATCAGATAGAAAGATAAATAGATAGACAGATAGATAGACAGATAGATAGACATATAGATAGATATATATATATATATATATATATATATATATATATATATATATATATATATATATATATAGATTGAGAGATTAATAGATAGATAGATAGAAAAAAAAGATAGAGAGATGATAGGTAGATTAATTAAAAGATAGATAAATAGACAAACAAACAGGTTGTAAGAAGACTAATAGACAAATATATTGGTAGACAGAGTGACAGATAGATAGCTATACAAATAGATACATTGAAAGATAGATATATAGATAAATATATAAATTTATAGAATGTCAAATACATTGATAGACATAGGTAGATAGATAGAAATATATATAAATAGATTGAAAAAATTTTTGATAGGGAGATTGATACACAGATTGATTGACTGAAAGCTAGATATATAGATAGATAGATAGATATGTCGAAAGATTATAATATATATATATATATATATATATATTGATAGACATATAGATAGATAGATAAATAGATATACACTTAAATAGATAGAAATATAGATAGTTGGACAAATTGATAAACACATTGATAGACAGATGGTTACATATATAGATAGATGAATAGTCAGATAGATATACAAATAGATTAATTGATTAATTGATTGATAGTTAGACATATATTTAGCTAGAAATATATAAATATAGGTAGAAAATCAAAGAGATACATAGATAGATAAAAATATATATAGACAGATAGATAGAAATAAAGTTACATAGTTATATAGACAAAAAAATAGATATATTTATAGAAAGATAATTAGATTGATAATTAGAAAGAAAGATATATAAATAGAAAGATAAATAGATAGATATAAAGATAGATATAAATATAGATATAAAGATAGATAGTAAGAAAGATAAATAGTTAGTCAGATAGATAGACATATAGATAGATAGATAGTTAGACAAATAGATCGACACACACACACACACACACACACACTGATTAATAGATATATAAAAATATAGATAAATAAATAGATAGACAGATAGATCTATAAATACATATACAAAAAGATAGATAGATAGATACACATATTGTGAGACACATAGTTAAACATATAGATAAACTGATAAATATAAAGAGAAATAGATTTATTGATTGATAGAAAGACACACAGATTGATACATAGATAGACATATATATAGATATATAGATTGTTAGATAGATAGATAGATATACAGATAGATAAATAGATAGATAGATAGATAGTTAGTTAGATTGATAGACAAACATACCGCTAAATAGATAGATAGAAAGATAGAAAAATAAATAGAAAGAAAGATAGATAGTCATATAGATAGTTAGACACTTAGTTAGCCAGATAGTTAGAAAGATTGAGAGACAGATTGTTAGACATATACATTGACCAATAGATAGATTGAAAGATATAGATATATACCTAGACATATTCATAGATAGATAGATATACATAAAGATTATTCGATTATTAGATAGATATTTTGAAAGATTATTATATAAATAGATAGTCAAATAGATAGACATATTGATAAACAGATATATGGAAATATATATAGATAAATAGATAGACAGATAGATAGACAAATAGATGGATAGTAAGATAGAAAGATAAATAGCCAGATTGATAAATAGAAAGATAGTAAGATAGATAGATATATAGATTAACAAATATATAGATAGATTGATTGATTGACATATAGATAGTAAGATTTATAAATAGATAAATAATTAGATAGATTGATAGATAGATAGATAAATTGATAGATAGATTTATAGATAGATTTATAGATATATTGAAACATAGATTGATAGATAGATTGATTGGCAGATTAATAGATAAATTGATAGACATATTGATAGAAAGATTAATAAACAAATAATTAGACAGATAGATAGGTAGATAGACAAATCGATAGGTAGATAGATAGATAGATAGACAAATAGATAGACATATTGATTGATTGTTAGAAAGACAGATATATAGATAGATGGATTATTATAAAGATAGATATATAGATAGATAGATAGTTAAATAGATAGTTAGATGCATAGATAAAAAAACATATAGATAGATAGATAAAAAGATAAATAGATATATAGATAGACAAATATTTAGACAAATAGATAGACTGATAAACAAATAGATAGATAGACAGACATATAAATAGATAGATAGATAGATAAATAAATAGATAGATAGATTAATAGATAGAAAGATAGACAGATAGACATATAGACAAATAGATAGAGAGATTGATAGATAGACAGATAAGTAGATATAAAAAAGACAGATAGACAGGCATCCAATTAGGTAGGTAGACAGTTAAGCAGGCATGTAGATAGATATAAAGAAAGAGAGTGAGGCAGGCATGTAGATAGATAAAAAAAAGATAGACAAATAGACAAATAGACATGCATATAAATATAGAGTTAGATAGATAAACAATCAAATAGGCTATTAGATAAATAGATATACAGATATATAAATAGATAGATTGATAAATAAACAATTTGATAGAAACATAGATAGACAGATAGATTGACATATAAATAGATAGATAGCCTGATAAATAGAAATATTAATAGACATATAGATAGATAGACAGATAGACAGATAGATAGACATATAGATAGATAAATAGATATGTAGATAGATATAAAAATAGATAGATAGTTATATAAATAAACATATTGATAAACAAAAGATAGATAGATAGATAGATAAATGGGTAGATATATTGACAAATATATAGACATAAAGATAGATATATAGATAGATAGAAATATAGATAGACAGATAGATAGACAAATAGATACAAAGATAAATCCACATATAGATAGAAAAATAAATCAATAGATAGATTGATAGATAGATTGACAAATAGATAGATATTTAGCTAGATAAACAATAAGGCAGATATATATATAGACAATTTTATAGATAGATATAAAGATAAGTAGATAGATAGATGGACAGATAGATAGCTAGATAGATAGGCATATTTATATACCGATAGATAGACAGATAAATAAATTGATAAATAGATAGAAAGATATACTATATATATATAGATAGGTAGATAGTTATAAAATGAGATAGATAGATAGATAGATAAAGATATTAATAGACATTAAGATACATAGATAGATGAATAAAGAGGCATATTGATTGACAAATAGATAGACATAAAGATAGATAGAAAAATAGAAATATATCTTGACATATAGATAGAAAAATATAGAGAAAGATAGATCCACAGATAGATAGACAAATAAATCAATTAGATAAATAGACAAATAGTCAGACAGACAGATAGATAGATAGATACAAAGATAGATATATTGATAGGCAGATTGATAGACTGATAGATTGACAGATCGATAGATAGTTAGATAGAAGGATTGATAAATAGATTGACAAATAGATAGTTAGATAGATAGATAGATTGATTGATAAATAGATTGATAAATAAAAAGATATATAAATAGACAGATTGAAAGATTGATTGATAGATAGATTAACAGAAAGATAGATATACATATATCTAGATAAATAGATAGATATATAGACAAATAGATTGAAAGATAGATAGATAAGCACCTAGATAGATAGATAAGCACCTAGATAGATAGATAAGCACCTAGATAGATAGATTTATAGACATACAGAAAAATAGATAGATATATAGATACATAAATAGACACTTAGATAGACAAATACATAGAAAGAAAGAAAGATAGATAGATAGATAGCCTGATAGATAGAAATATAGAAAGACAAACATATAGATAGATAGACAGAAATATAATTAGACAGTAATATGGTCATATAGATATATATTTATACAGAGATCAATATATTGATAGTTAGACAGATAGATATATAGATAGTAAATTATATAGATAGATATAAAAATCGATAGTAAGAAAGAAAGATAGATATATAGATATATAAATAGAAAAAATGTTAGACTTTTAGATTAGCAAAAATATATATCAATATAAATATATATAACAATACATAGATAGATAGATAGATATATATATAGACTGATGAATAGATATATAGATAGAAAGACATATACATATACACATAGATAGATAAATAGATATAAAAATAGATACACAGATTGATAGACAGATAAATAGACCAATATATAAATAGACTGATATAAATATAGAAAGATTGATTAATTAATAGAAAGACAAATAGATAGACACAGATAGATACATAAATTGACACATATATAGACAGATAGATTTATAGAAAGAAAGAAAGATAAACAAATAAATAAAAAGATAGATAGATAGATAGATTGATTGATTGATAGAAATATTGATAAATAGATATATATATATATATATATATATAGAGATAGATAGATAAATGGATAGATAGAGAGATAAATAGATAGACAAATAGATAGTCAGATAGATAGATGATAGATTGATTGTATGATTTATAGACAAATTAAAAGATAGATTTATAGACATATTGATAGATATATTGATAGATAGGTTGATAGAGAAATTGATGGATAGATTGATAGACAAATTGATAGACAAATTGATAGTCAAAATATAGATAGAAAGATAGACATAGAGAAAGATAGAAAAATAGATAAATAGACATATATACAGATAGATTGATTGATAATTTTATAGACAGGTAGATAGAAAAAATAATTATTCGATCGATAGATAGATAAGTAGACATATTGATATACTGATAGATAGATAGACAGATAAATAAATAGATATATAGATAGATAGATAGATAGAAAGTTATATAGATAACTAGATAGATAGAAAGATAAATAGATAAATAGATAGATTGATTAATAGATCAATAGATATATATATAGATTGATTGATTGATAGACAGACAGACATACATACAGATAGATAGATAGATAGAAATAAAGTTAAATAAATAGATAAATAGATATATAGATTATATATAGATAGATATTTTAAAATATATTTAGAAAGATATTTAGAAAGATATTTAGAAAGATATTTAGAAAGATATATAGATAGATAGATAGAAAGAAAGATAAATAGATAGAAAGAAAGAAAGATAGCTAGATAGATAAATAGATAAATAGATAAATAGATAAATAGATAGACAAAAAGATAGATAGATAGATAGCCAAATAGATAGGTAAATAGATAGATAGATAAATATAGAGACAGATAGATAGAAATATTGTTAGATAGATTGATAAAAGATTGATAGACACATAGGTAGACAAATATACATATAGATAGATTCACATATTGATAGACATGTAGGTAAAAAAATAGATAGACAAATAGATAGACATAGTAATAGATAGATAGATAGATATACTTATAGATAGACAGATATATAAACAGATAGATTGATAGATTATAATACAGATAAATTTATAGATAGATAGATAGGTAGACTAATAAATAGATAGATTGATTGATTGAAAGATAGATAGATAAATAAAAAGTTAGAAAGAAAAATAAAAAGGCACATAAATAGACATATTGATAGAAAGAAAGATAGAAAGATCAATAATTATTGATAGACATATAGATAAACAAATAGATAGATATATAGATAGAAAGATAGACACACAGATAAATATATAGATAGATATATAGATAGATAGACATATAGAAAAAAAATAGATTGATAGATAGAGAGAATAAATTATAGATATATAGAAATATAGTTAAATCAATATATTGATAGATATATACATATATTGATAGACAAATCGATAGACAAATCAATAGATATATTGTTAAATAGATAGATATATAGATATATAGACAGATAGTTATACATATAGATAAATAGATTATTAGATAGATATATAGATAAAAAGATATACAGATAAATAAAACAATATTTTGATTGATTGATATATATAAATATATCAATTGAGAGGCATATAGATAGACCAATGAATAGATAGATAGAAATATACATATATAAACAAATAGATAGACAAATAGATATATCGATAGATAGACAAATAGATAGACTATATATAGATCGATTGAGAGATTAATAGAGAGATTGAAATATAGATAGATATATAGATATATAGATTGACTAATGGATAGACAGATTGATTAACATAATATATAGACACATAGATAGACAGACAGATAGATAGATATATAAACGACTAGATAGAAAATATATATTGATAGATGAATAGACAAATAAATATACAGATAGATAAATAGATAGATATATTGATAGATAATTTGATAGATTGATAAATAGATAGACATATATATAGATAGATATATAGACAAATATATAGACATATAGATAGATTAATAATGTGACAGATAAATAGGCACATAGATAGATAGATAGATAGATAGAATGAAAGACAAACAGATAGATAGATAGACATATAAATATATAGATAGAGAGATATATAGTAAATTATTATGCAAATAGAAAAAAAGATAAATAGATAGATAGATAGAAATATATTAGACACATATATTAATAGATAGATATAAATTTTGATAAATAGATAGTTTACTAAATAGTTAGACAATTATTTAGATAGATATATAGATAGATAGACAAATATATAATCAAATACATAGACAAATAGATAGACAAAAATATAAATATATAGATAGATAGACACAAAGATATACACATAGATAGACATAGATATAGACAAAGATAGAAAGATAGATTGATAAATATATAGACATATAGATTATCAGATAGATAGACACATAGAGAGACATATAGATAGACAGACAGACATAAGACAGATAGATACATAGACAGATAGATAGATATCAAGATAGATAGATAGATAAATATACAATTAGATAGACGTATAGATAGACTGATAGATAGACTGATAGATAGACTGATAGATAGACTGATAGATAAACATATAGATAGACAAATAGATAGATAGATAGTAAGAAATATAGACAGATAGATAGCCATATAGATTATTAGATAGATAGATAGATAAATAGACATATGCCAGGATATATTGATAGACAAATTGATAAAAAAAATCATAGATTGATTGATAGAAATTTGATAGACAAATGTATAAATATTTTGATAGACAAATTTATAGATAGATTGATAGACAGATAGTTAAACAAATAGATTGATAGAAAGATTGACATAAAGATAAATAAATACATTGGTCAGGTCTATAGATAGATACACAAATAGATATAAATATATACAAATTGTTAGAAAGATTGATAGACAAATAGATAGACAAATAGATAGACAAATAGTTTTATAGATAGATACATAGACATATAGATAGAAGATAAATACTTACATAGTAAGATAGATAGTTAGACAGATAAAAAAAATTGATATACAGATAGAAAGACATATAGATTAAGAGATAGATAGCTATACAAATAGATTAGATAGATAGACAGATAGATAGACTGAATAGAAAGATGGATAGATAGACGGAAAGATCAATAGATATACAGATAGAAAGATACACAGATAGAGACACAATTAGATAGATAGATAGATAGAAATGTAGATAGATAGATAGATATACAAATAGATAGTTAGATTGATAGACTCATTTATATATAGTTGGATAGATATATTGATGGATAGATTGATGGATAGATAGATAGATAGAGATATATAGATAGATAGATAGAGAGATATATAGATAGACGTATTTATAGATAAATAGATAGATAAATAGATAGATAGATATACAAATAGATAAATAAATAGATAGATAAATAGATAGAAAAATAAATAAAAAAATAGATAGACAGATTGAAATAAAAATTTATAGATAGATTTATAGACAGATTTATAGATAGATTGATAGGTAGATTGATAGATAGATTAATAGATAGATAGATAGATAGATAGACAGATTGATAGATAGAAAGATAGACAAATTTATAGAGTGATAGATAGATAAATACATAGATAAATAGCTTTATACATATACTGAAAGATAGATACATAAATAGATTGGTAGATATATAGATAGATATATTATTAAAAAATAAATTGATAAATAGATATATAGGAAAATAGAAAAATAGATAGATTGATAGACAAAAATATAGATAAATGTATAGATAGATAGATAGATAGACAGATAGATAGATAGATATAGAGACAGATAAATAGATATATATATATATACACACACACACACACACACACACACACACAGATAAATAGATAAATAGAAAGTTAGATAAATTTACATATATATACATAGATAGATAGACAAATAAATTGATAGATAGAGAGATAAATCTATATATTGATAATTAAATTTGATATATAAATTTATAGACATATTTAAATATACATTTATAGATAGATTCATAAATAGAATGATAGAAATATTGATGGATAGATTGATATATTAATAGATAGATAAATAGACAAATAGATAGATAGACAGACAGACAGATAGAAAGATAGATAGATATACAAATAGATATAAAGATATATAGAGAGTCAGATAGATAGATAGATAGATAGATAGACAGATAGATAAATAGATAGATAGATAGAATAATAGATAGACAGATAAGTAGAAATATAAACAAATAGATAGACAGATAGATAGAAAGACAAATAGTTAAACAGATAAACATTTCGATAAATAAATAGATAGACTAATAGATAAATCGATAGATAGATAGATATATAGATAGATAAATACATAGAGAGAAATAAATAAAGACATATAGATAAAGAGATAGAAAAACATATAGATTGATAGATTGATTGATTGATAAACATATAGATCAACATATTGATAAGCAGATTAATAAATAAATTGATAGTTAAATAAACAAAATTTTAGACAGATTGATAAACAGATTGATAAATAAATTTAAAGAAAGAAAAATTGATTGATTGACAGATAAACTTATAGATAGACAGAAATGTATATTGACAGGTAGATAGATTGGTAGAAAGATGATAGATAGATTAATAGAGGGACAGATACATAGATAGATTTATAGACTGATAGATAGACAAATAGATAGATAGATATACATATAGTCAGGCAGATAGATTGATTGATTGATAAACTGATAGTTAGATAGATAGATAGTTTGATAGACATGTAAATAAAAAGATAGACAAACAGATAGTTAAATATATAGATAGAAAAATAGATAAACACATGTATAGATAGATAGATAAATATATAAATAGTTAGATTAGAAAAGATACATACATAGAAAGATAGATAGATAAATAGATAAATAGATAGATAGTTTAAAAGCAAGATAGATAGATAGATTAAAAGCAAGATAAATTGATAGATAGATAGTAGATAGATAGACAGATAGATAGACACATAGATAGACAAATATAAAGACAAATAGATATATAGACAAATAGATAGATAGATTTATAGATTCAAATATACATAAAGAGACAGATAGATAAACAGATTAATTGATAGATAGATTGACAAATATATAGATAGATAGACATATAAAAATATAAATCAATAGATATATAGTTATATAAATAGATATATAGATATATAAACATATATATATATATATACATACATATACAGATAGAAAAATAGATAGAAAAATTGATAGCTAAATAGACATATAGATATATAGATAGGTAAATATATAGATAGATAGATTGATTGATTGACAAATAGATAAAAAGATACACAAATAGATAGATAGATTGACACATAAATAGATAGATAAATATATAGATAGAAAGATAAATAGATAGACAGACAGACAGATAGATAGATAGATAGATAGATAGACAGATAGACAGACAAATAGATAGATAGATAGATAAACATATAGGTTGATAGATAGATAGAAATATTGATTGATAGATATATAGATCAATAGATAGATAGAAAGATTGATAGATTGATTGATTTGATAGATAGATAGAAAGACTAAAAAATAAATAATCGATAGATAGACAAAATGTTAGACAGAGAGACAAATAGATAAATAGATAGATCGATAGATAGATAGATAGATAAAATAGATAGATCGATATATAGATAGATAGATAGACAGATTGATTGATTGATTGATAGATTGATATATAGATAGATAGATAAACATATAGATATATATATAGATAAACCTATAGAAAGATAGAAATATAAATAGATAGATAGATAGATATATAGATATATAGATATATAGATAAAGAGATAGAAAGATGATAGATATATAGACATATATAAAGATAGAAATATAAATAGATAGACAGATAGATATACTGACAGATATATATACAAATTTATAGATATATACACAAATAGATAAATAGATAAATAAAAAGATAGATAGATATATATAAAAAATTTATAGATATATATAGATACATAGATTGACAGATAGATATATAAATAGATAGAAAAAAAGATAAATAGATAAAAATATATATTGAAAAATAGATAGATTGATAGATAGATAAATAGATAGATATATTGTTTAATAAATATATAGAAAAAAAACAAATAGATAGATAGATAGATAAATAGATAGATTTAAAGATAGATAGATGACATATAGATAGTCTAATAGATATAAAGACAAATAGACAAACAGATAAATTGATAAATAAATAGATAGATAGATAAATAGATTGAAACATAGACATATACATAGACATATAGAAATACACTTAGACAAATAGAAAGTTAGATATATTGACAAACAGATATATAGACATATAAATAGATAAATAGATATATATATATATATAGATAGACAAATAGACAAATAGATAGATATATTGAGAGATAGAAAGACATATAAATAGTCATATAGACAATTAGATAAATAGATAGACATAGAAATAGATTGACAGATAAATAGAAAGATAGATATAAAGAAAACTATAAAGATAGATAGAAAGATAGATAGAAAGATAGATAGAAAGATAGATATATAAATAGATAGATAGACAGATTGATAAACAATAGACAAATTGATTGATAAATAGTTAGACAGTCTGATAGATAGATAGATAAAAAAATAGACAGACAGATAGATAACCATATAGAAAGAAAGATATATAGATAAATAGACAAATAAATAGATATATAGACAAATAGATAGTTAGATAGACATATAGATTGAAAGATAGTTAAACATATAGAAAGACAAATATATAGTTAAATAGATTGACAGATAGATAGACAGATAGATAGACAGATAGATAAAGAAATAGATCCATAGGTAGATCGACAGAAAGATAGTAAAATAGAGATATAGATTTATCGATAGATAGATAGATAGACAAATAAATAGATAGATAGATTGACAAATTGATGGTCATATAGATAAATAGATATATAGATGTATATATATATATATATAAGTCAGACAGAATGACAGACAGATAGATAGACAGGCAGGAAGAAATACAAAAATTAGTTATATAGATAGATATATAGATAGATAGACTGAATGATAGACAAATACATAGATAGAAAAATAGACAGATATATAGACAAATATATAGATAAATAGATTATTAGATAGATTGAAAGTCAAAATATTATAAACATTGATAGAAAGATAGATTGACAAATAGACAGATAGATAGAAAGATAGATACATATACAAATAGACAAACAGACAGATAGATAAATAGATAGATAAATACATAGTTATATAAATAGATAAATAGATAGATAGACATATAGATATATAGATATATAGATAGGTAGATAGACATATAAAAAAATAGACAGATAGATAGACAGAAAGATCAATAGATAGACATATAGCTAGATAGACAGACATATAGATACATATATCGATAGATAGACAGATAGACACATAGATAGATAGACAGATAGATAGACATTAAAAAGTTTTTCATATAGATATATAAAAAGATCATTAGATAGACAAATAGATAGACTGACAAAGAAATAGATAGATACACAGATAGATCAATAGATAGATAGATAGATATATAGATAGACATATTGATAGATTGATTAATATATATATTGATAAATAAATTGATAGAAAAATTGATAGAAAGTTTGATAGAAAGTTTTATAGAAAGATTGATATATAGATTTATTGACAGATTTATCGATAGAATGATATAAAGATCGATAGAAGGATTTAAAGGATAGATTGATAGACAGATTTATATATAGATAGATTTATAGAATGATAGATAGATAGACAACTAGTAGAAAGAAAGATAGATAAATAAATAGAGAAATTATTAGACAAATAAATAGATAGATATTTTGATTGAATAAAGATGACATACAAATTGATAATTTGATTGACAAATAGATATATAAAAATATAGTCCGACATATAGATAGATAAATAGATAGATAGATATAACCAGACAGATAGACAAATAGATAGATAGATAGACAAATAGTTTGACATATAGATATATAGATAGATAGATATATAGAAAAATAGATATGCAAATAAATAGACAAATATATAGAAAAATAGATAGATAGAAAAACAAATAGATAGACATATAGATAAATAAATAGACAGATAGATTGATAGATAGATACATATAAAGATTGATAATTTAATTTATATATAGATTAATAGACAGATTAAAAGACAGATTGATAGGCATATTGATAGACATATTTGATATATAGATTGATAGATATATTGATAGATAGATAGTTTGAAAGATAAATAGATAGACATATTGATATAGATATATATATATATATATATATATATATAAAGATAGATAGATAAATATATTGATAAATTATTAGATAAATGGATAAATTAATAGATAGACATACAGATTTAAAGATATATAGATAGATAGAAAAATAGAAAGATAGATAGATATACAAATAGATAGATAAAATATAGACAGATATATAGACAGACAGACAGACAAGATAGATAGACAATTCAAAAGATAGATAGATAGACAGAGATAGATATATATAAAAATAGATAAAAACATAGGTAGACAAATGATCTAAAGATAGATAGAAAGTAAATATATTGATATATAGAAAAAGATATAGACAAACATGTAGACAAACATATAAGCATATAGACAGATTGATAGATAGAATGATAAAAAGATAGATAGAGAGTGAGATAGATAGATAAATAGATATACATATAGATAGATAGATTTACAGATAGATAGACAAACAAATAAAAAACATATAGACATATCGATAAATAGATTTATAGACATATAGATAGACAAATGAATCACAGATAGATAGACTGTTTGATATAAATATAGATAGTCAGATAGATAAATATATAGATAGATAGATTGACAGATAGACAGATACAAGACTTATTTTTAGGTAAATATATAGAGATATAGTTATACAAATAGATAGATAGAAAGATAAATGGATAGATAGATAAATAGATAGATAGATAATAGATAGATAGATAATAGATAGATAAACATATAGATAGACAAATAGATAGACAGATAGACAGGCATATAGATAGATAGATAAATAAACAGATATATAGACATATAGATAAATAAATAAATAGGTAGATAGATAGAAATATAGATAGATAGATAGACATTTAGATAGCAAATAGATAGACAAAGAGATATATAGATAGATACATAGAAAGATATACATATATATAGAAAGATAGATAGACAAATAGATAAGATAGATAGATAGACACATAGATAGATTGATAGATAAAAAGTAAACAAATAGATATACAAAACAAAAAATAAAGAAAAAAAGAGAGAGAGATAGATATATATATATATATATATATATATATATATATATATACGTATAGATTCACATATATATAAATAGATAGATAGAAAAATAGACAGATAAATTGATTGATAGATAGATAGACAAACATATAGATAGATAGATAGATAAATAGAATGGAAAGCAGATAGATAGATAGATAAATAGAATGGAAAGCAGATAGATAGATAAACTGATAGATAGACAAATATATTTACAAATAGATAGATAGATAGATAGAAATATAGATAGATAGAAAAAAATATTGATTGATTGAGTGACAAATAGATAGAAATATAGATAGAAAGATAAAATAGATAGACATATATATATATATATATATACAGATTGATTGATTTATTGATTGAGAGATAGATAATAGATAGATAGATATACATATAGATATGCATACAAATAGATAGAAAAATAGACAGAAAGATAGATATATACTTAGATAGATAGACCTATAGATAGATTGGTATATAGAAATATATATAGATATTTAGATAAATAAATATATATTTAGATAGACATATAGATAGAGAGATTGATAGATATATAGATACAAAGATAGATAGATAGATAGATAGACCTAATGATAGTCTGAGATAAACATATAGATATACAAATAGATAAATATATAGATAAATAGATAGATAGATAAATATAATGATTAATAGATAGATCAATACACAATTATATAGAAAGATAGAGAGATAGACTGATATAGAGACAGATTGATAAATAAATTGATAGAATGATTGATAGAAATATTAATAGATAGATAGATAGAAAAATAGATAAACAAAAAGAATGATAGATAGGTGCATAGATAATTAGATAGACAAATAGACAAATAGACAAATATTTTGATAGACAGATATATAGACAAATAGACAGATATATAATATTGATATATAGAGAGATAGATAGATATACAGATATATATATATATATATTATAGATAGATAGACAAATAGATAGATAAAAAGATTAATAAAGAGATAGATTGTCAGATAGATAGATAGATAGATAGATAAAAAGATAGATAGTTGGATAGATAAATAGACAGATAGAAAGATAGATTTATCGATAGACAAGTAGACAAGCATTTTGACTGAGAGAGATAAATAGATATATAGATTAATATATGTGGACAAATATAAATAGATCGATAAATATAATCATAGATAGACTAATAGATAGATAAATATTGAGACATATAAACATAATAGATAGATAGATAGACAAATAATTAGACAACTAGATAGATTGACACACAGATAGATAGATAGATAGATAGATAGACAGATAAATAGATAGAAAGATAGTCCGATAGATAGATAGATATAAAGATAGACATATAGATCAATACACATATAAATACATAGATAAATAGAAAAATAGATAGCTAGACAGACATTCAGACAGATAGATAGATATATAGATAGATATTAGATAGATAGACGCATAATCAGATAGATTGTTGGGCAGATAGACATGCAGATCAACAAACAGATAGATTAACACATAATCACGGATGTAGATAAATATATAGATAAACAGACCAATAGATAAACAGAATGACAGATAGATAGACATACAAATAAAGTGATAGATATATGAAAAGATTGCTTCATATATATACATATAGACAGACAGATAGATAAACATGGAGACACAAATAGACACATAGATAGATTGAAAGAAAAAAAGAAAGAAAGATAGATAAATTGTTAGATAGATAAATCAATAAATAGATAAATAGATAGATAGATAGATAGAGTGATTGATAGATATAAAGAAGATCTATAAATAGTTAGAGTGCTAGATAGACAGATAGATAGATAGATAGATAGACAGTTAGATAGATATATAAATAGATAGATAGAAAGATTGAAATATAGATAGATAGATATATAAATATGCAATAGATTCATAGATAGATAAATAGATAGATAGATAATTATATAGATAGATAGAAAGATTGAAATATATATAGATGGATATATTGATATGCAAATAGATAGATAGATAGATAGATAGACAAATAGATAAAAAAATATAGATAGAAAGATAGATAGATAAATAGATAGATTGATATATTTATCGACAGATCAATATATAAATAGATTTTTAGATAGATAGATAGACAGATTGATAGACAGATTTATAGAAAGATAGATAGATGGATATAAAATTAGATAGACAGATAGGTAGATAGAAAGAAAGAAAAAAAAGAGAGATAGATAGATTTGTAGACAAATATATTAATAAAGAAATAGATTGACACATAGATAAAAAGATAGATAGATAGACATATAGAGATATATATACATACATAGATAGATAGATAGATATATAGATATAAAGATATATCGATAAAAAGATATATTGATAGTTTGATATTCAGATAGATAGATAGATATTTATATAAATAGACAGATAGATAGACAGACAGATATATATATATATATATACAGATCGAAATATAGATATACAGATAGATATACATATAGATAAATAGGGACACATAAAAATAGACAACCAAATAGATAGATAGATAAATAGCTAAATATATAAATAGATAGATAAATAAATAGATAGAAAATAGTTAGATCGATAGATAAATTCATAGAAAGATATATAGATCTATAGAAAGATAGATAGATAATTTGATAGATAGATAGACACATATATAGATATATTGATATAAAGCTAGACAAATAGATAGTAAGATGTATAGATAAATGGAATGATAAATAGATAGAAAAATAAATAGATAGATAATGGACAGAAAGATAGTCAGATAGATAGATTTTTATATAGATAGATAAAGATATAGATAGACAAATAGATATATAAATAGATATACTAATATATTGACATATAGATTGATAGATTGATAAATTGATAGACAAATAAATAGATAGATAGATAGATAAACAAATAGATAGAGAGATATATAGATAGAGAGAGACAAATAGATAGATAGATAGATAAACAAATAGATAGAGAGATATATAGATAGAGAGAGACAAATAGTTAGAGCGATAGATCTTAAAAATATAGATAGACATATAGATAGATATACGGTTATATAGACAGATTGATAAATAAATAAATAGATAGATATATAAATAGATAAATTAACATATAGATAGACATTTAAATAGATAGATAGATTTAAAGTTAGATAGACAGATAGATAAATAGATATATAGTTTCATAGACATATCTATAGAACAAAAGTTTGATAGATATATAAATAGATAAATAAACAAATAGATAAATAGAAAGAGAAACAAGTAAATAGATATATAGATAGATATTCTAATAGATAGATTGATAGATTAATAGGAAAATAGTGAGATAGACAAATTGATAGTTACAAAGATAGATAGATACATATTTAGATAAATCGATAGTTAAATAGACAGACACACAAATAGATAGATAGATAGATTGAAAGATAAATAGATAGATAAACTACTAGATAGATAGATAGCTAGATAAATAGATACATAGATAGATAGATAGACATATATAAAGACATAAAGATAAATAAATAAATAAATAGATAGGCAAATAGATAGACATATAGATAAATAGATAGATAGATAGATAGATAAACAGATATATTGATAGTCAGATAGAGACATATAGATAGATAGCTAGATAGAAAAATAGAAAGAGAGATTGATAGATAGATAGATATATAGATATAAAGATAGACAGATAGATAGCCACATAGATAGATTAATAGATAGAAATACAGAGATATAGATAGATAGATAAATTGAAAGATAGATATATATAAAAATTGACATAATGATAGATAAATAGATATATAGATAGATAGATAAACAGATGAAAAAATAGATAGATAGATTGATAAATAGTTAGACAGATCGATAGAAAAATACATGATTTGATAGATATACAAATAGATAGGTAGATAGAAAGACAGATAGAAATATAAATAGATAGATACACAAACATATAGATAGATAGATAGACAAATAGTTAAATAGAGAGATAGACGGATAGTTAGAAAGATAGTTAGACATATATATTCATATATATATATATATATATATATATATAAATAGATACAATGATAGATAAATAGCTAGATTTATATATTGACAAATATAAAGACAGATAGATTAAAAGATAGTAGAATGTAAAATAGATTCGATCATAGATAGACAAATAGATCTGTCGATAGATAGACACATAGATAGAATGATAGACAGATCGATAAACTGATAAATAGATATAAAGATAGGTAGATAGACACATATATAGACATATTGATTGAGATAGAATGATAATAGTTATATTCATTGGTAAATAGATAGACAAATAAATAGATAGATGGATGTATAGATAGATAGATAGATAAAAAGATAAATAGATAGATAGACATATAGATAGATAGATAGATAACAAAAGAGACTAATAAATAGATAGACAAATAAATAAATAGATTGACACATAGATAGATTGATAGATTGATAGATAGATTAATAAAAATATAGATATATAGATAGATAGACAAATAGATAGATATAAAGATAGACATAAAGATAGATAGATAGATACATAGATAGATAGATAGATAGGCAGATAGATAGACAAATAGATAAAACACATAGATATATAAACATATTATTACATAGATAGATAGATAGATGGACAAACAAATAACATACTTATAGACAGACATATATATAAACAGATAGACAAATAGATAGATAGAAAGATAGACACATAGATAGACTGAAAGATAGGCAGACATATAGATAATCGGTTAGATAGATAGATAGATTGATTCTAGATAGACAAATAGATAGACGAATAGATAGACAGATAGATAGACTTACAAAGATACATAGATATATAATAAAATAGATAGATATATGAATAGATATATAGATAGATATATATATATATATATAAACAGATAGAATCATAGATAGAAAGTCATATAAATTGATAGAAAGACAGAAAAATAGAAAGACAGATAGAAAGAAATATTGATAGATAATAATATAGCTAGAAATATAAATGTAAAGATAGACATATAGATAGATGTAAAGATAGACTTATAGATAGACAGATAAATAAATAGATAGATAGATGAATAGATAGATAGATTGATAGATAGATAGATTGATGGATGATTGATAGATAGATTGACAAATAGATAGAATGATAGATAGATAGATGGATAGATAAATAGATAGATAGACAGATAGATAGATAAAAAGATAGACAAATACATAGACAAATAGATAGATAGTTAGATAGATATCACACAAAAAGAAAGTTAGATATATAAATAGATGTATAGAGAGATTGATAGAAAGACTAATAGAAAGATTAATAGATTGATTATTAGACAATTTAATAGATAGTTTGATAGATAGATTTATAAACAGATTAATTGACAGATTGATAGACAAAGATATATACACTTTGATAGATAGATAGATAGACTGATAGATAGACTGATAGATAGACGAATAGAAAGACACATAGATAGATAAATAGATAGACAAAAAGATAGACAGATAGATAGATTGATTATTAGACTAATAGATAGATAGATAGATATATAGAATGATATATTGATTGATTGATAGACATATAGATAATTGGATAGATAGATAGGTATAGATAATTGATTGATTGAATGATAAATAGATAAAGAGATAGATTCACAAAAAGATAGATAGATAGAGAGATATATAAATAGATACGTGGATATACAAATAGATACGTGGATATACAAATAGATATACAAATAGATAGATAAATAGAAAGATAGATAGATAGATAGATAGACATACAGATAGATAGAAAGATAGACAGATATATAGTCAAAGATATAAATAGATTGAAGTACACAAAAATAGATATATAGATAGATAAATAAATAAATAAATAAATAAATAAATAAATATATATATATATATATATATATATATATATATATATATATATATATATAAACAACTAGATAGATAGATAGATAGATTTATAGATAGAAAGTTAGATAAACAGACAAATAGATAGTTATATACATGTATATATAGATAGATAGATAGATAGTCATATAGATAGACAAATCAATAGATAGAGAGATAGATAGATAGATAGATAGACATATAGAATGAAACATAGATAGATAGATAAATAGATAAATAGAAAGATTGGTAAATAGACATATATACATTTATATAGAAAGATTGATAGATAGACAGATAGACAGATAGATAAATAGACATATAGACAGATAGAAAGATAGATACCTAGATAGATAGATATATAGATAGATAGATAGACAGATACATAGACAGATAGATAGACAGATATATAGATATATGAATAATTAGATAGATAGACACATAGAGCACATATATACAGATAGATAGATAGACATAAAGATAGACAGAAAGAAAAAAAAATAGATTGATTGATTTATAAATAGATAAATAGATTGATAGATAGACAGATAGATAGATAAATTGATTGACATATATATAGATAAATAGATTGATGATAGATAGATAAATTGATAGATTGTTAGATAGACAATTTGACAAACAGATATACAGACAGATATACATACAAATAGATAGGCGAATAGAAAGTCAGATAAAAAGACAAATAGACAGGTAGATAGGCAAAATTGAAAGACAAATAAAAAGTCATATAGATAGACAAATAGATAGATGGATAGATAGAAAAATAAATATATGGATATATAGACGGATAGATAGTCAGATAGATAGATAGATAAATTATTAGATAGATAAATAAAAGTCATATAGATAGATGGTTTGATATAGGGATATATAGTTAGTTAGATAAATATATAGAATGATAATCACACAGATAGATAGACAAAAAGAAAAATACATTGATAGACAGATAAAAATGCAGATTGATATGAAGATAGATAGATAGATATATATATACATACATACATATATATATATATAGATAAATATACATGTAGAATGTCAAATAAATAAACATATAGATAGATGGATATATATACAGATATATAGACATATAGATAGATAGATAGATAGATAAATAGATAAATAAATTGACAAATAGATAGATTGATCGATTGATAGTCAAATTAATAGACAAATTGATAGACATATTGATAATATGATTGAAAGATAAATTGAAAGATAAATTGAAAGATAAATTGAAAGATAAATTGTTAGAAAAATTGATAAATAGATTTCTATATTGATTGATAGAATGATAGATAGATTGATAGATTGATAGATAGATATATAGATAGATGTACAGTTATATAGATAGATAAAATTAAAGAAAGATAATTAGGTAGAATGATAAATAGATAGATAAATAAATTTATAGATAGATAGATAAAAATATTGATAATAAGATTGATAGATAAATTGATAGATTAATTGTTAGAGAAATTGATAGATAGATTTTTATATTGTTTAAAAGAATGATTGATAGATAGAGAGATTGATTGATTGATTGATTGATTGATAGATTGATAGATATACCGAATGATCCATAGATAAATAGAGTGAAAGACAAATAATTAGGTAGAAAGATAGATATATAGATAGACAGATAGATATATAGATAGAAAGATAGATAGACAAATAGATAGTTAGATAGATAAATAGATCGATAGACATAAAAATAAAAAAATAGATAGATAGATATATACATAGACTAATAGATATATAGATAGATAGATAGATAGAAAGATTGATTGATTGATAAATATTTTGATAGACAGACAGACTAATAGATATATAGACAAATTAATAGATAGATAGATAGTGATATTTATATATAGATAGCTATATAGATAGAAAGATAGATAGATAGACAGATAGATAGACATATAGAAAGACAAATAAATAGTCAAAATAATAGATAGAAAGTAAGACAAATTGAAATTTAGAGAGATAGATCGATATATAAATAGATATAAAGACTAATAGATTGATGGATAGATTAATGGATAGAAAGTTGGATAGATAGACAAATAGATAATAAGATAGATAGACGAATATATAAAAGGATAGATAGATGAAAAGATAGATGGATAAATTGACAGAAAGATAGACGGATAGATTAATAGATAATATGATAGATACATAGGCAGATAATTAGATAGATAGATATACATATAGATAGATAAATAGATTGTTAAAGAGATTGATAGATAGTTTGATAGATACATAGATAGATAGACAAACAGACAGATAGATAGATAAATAGACAGACAGGTAGACAGACAGATAGATAGATAGATAGATAGATAGGCATTTATATAGATAGACAAATTGATAGACTAATAGACAGATAGATAGACAGATAGATAAATATATAAATAGATAGATTGATAAAAGATAGACAAATAGATATATAGATAATTAGAAAGATAGATATATATATATTGATGGATAGACAGATAGATATATAGATAGGTAGACAATTAGGTAGACTGATAGATAGACATATAAAATGATATTTAGATAGGTAGTTAGATAGACAAATAGATACATGAATAGATAGATAGATATTTTGACAGATTGATAGACAGACAGACAGATAGATAAATAGATAGATAGATAGACAGATAAATAGACTACTAGATTGAGAGAGAGATAGATAGATATATAAATAGACAGATTGACAAATAGATTTACAAATAGGAAGATAGATAGATAGATAGATAGACAAATAGATAGGTACATAAATAAATAGATGGATAGATAGATAGATGGACAGATATATATGCAAATAGACATATAGATAGATAGACAAATAAATAGATAGATAGATAGAAAATAGACATATTGATAGATTTATATATAGATAGATTAATGGAGAGATTTATTGATAGATAGAAAAATAGCCAGGTTGATAGATAGGAAAATAGTAAGTCAGATAAAAAGTTATTTAGATAGACTTATAGATAAACACTACAAAAAAATTTAAATAGCTAGGGAAATATGCCTAGCTATTTGGGCTTATTCCAACTCTAATTTATAATAATGATGGATTTATGATCGAAATTATCCCAAGCTAAAGTGCTCGTCGTAAAATATTAATGAGGCAAAAAAATTCCCTAGCAAATTTTTGAACCACTAAAATTCCTTAGCTAATTGTATTTTTACCCTTGCTAATTTTGATCGTAATTATTAGAAGAAATTAATATTTTTTGATTGCATATATACAAGCAATTTCCTAAATAATTTAGTGATGTAAAAATCCAAAGCTATTTTCATTCCAAAACTATTTTTACAATTTTATTTTATTAGAAAAAAAATATATTTGATCTTTTTTAGTTTTTATATTAAATTGAATAAAACCATATATAATAAACCATTATATATAATTAATAATAAGTAAAAGTAATTAATAAACTATTCTGATACAATATGTTACATAGTTAAAACAAAAACATAACATAGATATATATGATTTAGCCATTCAGCAACTTTCTTTTTCATATCGTTCCAACACACAATGAATTGGATAGGTCATCTCTTCTTCTTCATCAATATATCTATGACAATACATTAAGTTTAATATGTTTATGAAATTGATGTTGCTTTCTCTTCCCTAGCTCCTCCGGTCACCATCTTCTTGTTGGGACAAAGCTTTCCTAATCACACTGCGTAGTGTCTAGTGAAATGCTAGTTTCTATGTTTCTGTAATTAGGGAAAGAATGACCTCGTTGATTATGTCGATGTAGTGCATAGCTCCATTTTTGAATTGAGTGCCACTACAGGGGAAAGTAAGATATTTGCCTATTACTTTAACCCAATTCTGATGTCCCTTCTCTTCTTCAAGCTTCGTATAGAAAATATTGTGGTACCATATCTATATGAAAATTAAACCAGTCAATCAAATCAAAATAAATAAATCAATAAGCTTCTTTTTTGATAAATATATGATAAAATTATGCAATTCAACTTATACCTTACGTATAATACAGTAGTATATATGTACATATATATATATATATATATGTGTGTGTGTGTGTGTGTTTACATACATACATCAGCATATATGTATAGTTATATATATAGAAAAATATATATAACATATTATATATATGCATGTATATACAAAAGTATATTTGATTATGGATAAATATTACTATCATCTTCAACACCAAATTTTATCTCAACTTATGTATACATACACACATACATATATATATATATATGTGTGTGTGTGTGTGTGTGTGTGTGTGTATAGATATATAGATATATACTATTAAATTTATAGTGAAGCATATATATATACATATAATATATAACACTTGTTATGAAATATTTTTGGGTTTTGAATATCATATACCAAATGAATATTATTAACCATTAATATCATATACCAATTCACCAATATTTCAAAATTAGTTTAGATGATCATGAGGATTGTATGCAGGAAAAAGAGATTTAGTTAGTGATTATCACTTAACGAAAACATGAAAAATGTCCTCTCCTCACTACTACTTTTTCTACAGGCTAGACGTAGCAAAGCTTACAAATTCTCCAACATGTTTTTCTACTACTATTTTCTCCATCGAACCATTTTTTCCTGATTTAGATGGACATAGAGTGAGCAGAAAGAAAAAAAAATAAAAAATATTAAATGGACCAAAGAACATGGTTGTACAAGTTACATACAGTGAACTTGTCTACCTTTGTGCAAAAAAACTCTTATGAACTATTAGGCATGATAAATGTTATGCCAGGTCAATCTTGCTTTTAAAATAATACTCGATGCTCCTCTATCTGCATCCTTTGATTTTTTCTAGGTCTGGTTAAGAGATGTTTCATTTCTCTTCACTGATGAAAAGATTTTCCAGCTGTGATTCCCTTTGTGTTTTCATTTCAGTATGCCCATCTACAATTGAGAGAAATTTTTATAGTCAAAGAATCAACAACAACAACAATCATGTTTGCAGAAGAGAATGCCAATTTTTTTTGATGGATTTGAAGAAGAAGAATGTGAAGAAAAATTAAGCTATGGGAGTGGAGAAAAGAAGAGATGCCTAACAATAGATCAAGGGAAGGCATTGGAGAAGAACAATGATGCCACCAAATAAATATCCTTCTGTTTAGCTACACATAGGCAAAAATCATGTCCCCACAAATTTCTCACTGTTTCCTCTTCATGAAATGAGATGATAAGAGCTTTGAGACTGGAAATCCTATGAAAGACTTGCGTTGGAGTAACTCTTTCAACTTATCATCACATATTATTATTTGCCTATATGATGGAACCTTTTTAAAAAAACAAGAACATTTAATGATTATTTGAAATTAAAGAATAGCGACATGGATTCTCATTGGGGGGAAGGTGAAGATGATGGATGTTGTCATACCTGTAGATTATTTTTTATATATAGTATCGCATCTTCTTTACAACATCATAATAGGATAATGTATCTTCACACTTACCAATAAATTTTATGAAAGCATATGAAAGAGGAACAAGAAGCTAGAAATCCAGAAGTTTTTTTCTTCTCTTGTTTCTCTCTCGTCTTTGATTCATCATCTAAAGCTGTGAAGAATGAATATTTATTCAGACACATTACAAATTGACTTTATCATAACATATTTAACGCTCAAAAACTTTTACCCGTCTCATCTTCTTCCCTCCATTTTTTTTGATTACTTGTTCTTTTGAGTTGAGTTATCCAAGATCCAAGGGGTCAAAAAATAGCATTTTATTCAATCAATAAATGTAACAAATTGATAAGCATGCATGAGAAAAACTAATAAATTTCATATTCAAGAATATGTTACACTTACATTAAAAAAAGTCTCTAATTTACCACTTTGTTTTTTTAACTATCAATGTTAATTTTTTATCTAATACATATCAGCATATGTGCATGCATATATATATATATATATATATATATATATATATATATATATAAGCTTTTATACAATACACAAGGCTCTAATCTCATGGAGTTTAGTACAGTAAATTTTTCAAAGATGAGTGCCTCCTTTGAGGCTGCAAGTTTGATCTCCACGAGCTACTATTAAACCACTAGGACATTAAACTATGCCTCCTCAGAGGTATAGTTGGTTTTCCACTAGCCCAATTGGCCCATGGAGTTGCACCTGGTAAAAAAAAACTTAAGATCTAATGTTCTTAGGCATGTCCCCTTGGAGGTTGCAAGTTCTATTCCCATGAGCTACCATTAAACCACTAGGACATGAAACTATGCCTCTTAAAAGGTATAGTTGGTTTGCCTCTAGGTCTAGCACAATTGACCCATAGAGTTTCACCTAATTAATAAAAATTTAAGATTTAATGCACTTAGGCGAAGATACTTCCCAATCATACAAATGTACATCATATATATATAATCATACAAATGTACATCATATATATATATATTGTTACATTAAATATTTATAAAGTATAAATGATAATCTCATTAGTATGTAATGTGGAGATACCCACATGTTCATGTTTTAAAAAAGAAACAAGTAGAAATACAAAGAAATAATGAAAATACCACCACTCTCATTCAATGGCCATATGTGCTTGGACAAAGCATTATTGATTTGAAACATGTCGATAGAATCAAAATAAAAAAAAGAATGCAATTGTTCGTCACATAAAATTTTTCGTTTATTTTGTAGATGTTGCAATTTTTCTCCCGTATATATGCCCAAAGCTTCTTTACCACCTACATGAACGGTTAAACATAGGAGAAAGAAAAATTTGTGTGGATTATGGGAGCATAACAAAGCAATGCTAGAAAAATGAAAATCAATCCAAGAATGTGAATGCCAACTGAAATGGCATGCAAAAAAGGGTCTTGATGACAACACTTCATACCTCAATTCTTGCTAATTCAGTCTTTTGTAAAGTTCTGAAGTTGTTTAGAAAGTCCACAAAACTTGGTAAAGTCACTTCCCTTTTTTGAACTTCTTTGCCTATCTGGGCTATCCTACACAATAACAAACCAAAATTTAAATCCCCTGTCAATGTCAATCACCAGATGTTCATTGCATAATAACAACCATGCCACCACCGTGTTTAGCAAACTTCAATAGTGATGTCTATTTTAATATTCTGAGACCATCAGTATTTCAGCGACCATTGATTATTTTTTGGTTTTATGATATTTGTTGAATCTATTTCCTAAAGATGGAAGGGGAGAAAAATTTTATGAAAGATGATCTTTATTCTTCATAGACCATCATAAATAATTGCAGTCAAATTCATACTTTCATTTAATTTATTTTGAATTTGATCATTAATCTCAATCACAAGATTATGGTTTTTGGAATAATGAGCATCAAATGAAATTTTACACCCACCAGCTTTCACATATTAATAGGATGAACTAAGAATCATGAAAGATGATGGAGTTTCAACTAGTTAATGTATGCAGTACCTACTTTTTTTTGCTTTTTGGGACCTAAGACTTCTCATCATTGTCTTCATATTTCTGATGATCCTTGCTCACTTTTTTTCTTATGGAGAAATCATTTTCGTTTTTGCCCACCTTTGGCTCCTCAATTGTTGGGCTAGTAATGGCTTCATTCTACGATACTTGGTTTGTCTCAAGGGTTTCGAGAAAACTGTCAATTTGGGCTTTGATTAAGATTTTATGATTCGACAATTCCTCGACAAATTCCGAATCAAGTTTCCAGTGAATCCTGCTAGTCGTAGCTATAATAAGGTCCAAATCATGCAGTATTTCCTAGAAATGTTTTCCCATGTTTGAGTCCAACACCATGTTCTTCCCTTTAGAATTTTCAAGTTTAAAATTCTAACAATTTATAATTAATCTAACAGGATAAATATAATAAAAATTTTATTAAGAAAATCCATGCAAAGTAATTTACCACCATAACAAAAAGGCAGCACGACAATTTTTTTATTAACCTAACCTAATTCTACAAGGTTGTGTTTGGTTTGGGTCGAGCAAAAACTACGAGCCTCATGGTATAGTTAGCACCTAAAAGCACCTTGATATTTTTAAAATTCGTGGCAATTCCTACAAGCAGCTCAGGGACATACATCAATCTGCAAATTCTTTTTTGTAATATTGGAAAGTTTCTTGCTACACCTACAATAGCAACATGAGAGCTCAAAATTGGCATCATATTCAGGGGTACAATTAGTCAATTGCCCTGGTAGAACAATTATGGCATTATGCTGGTGTTTTTATTGACATGTTTAGATAGGTTTATGGAAGGAACAATACTTGTGGTAGATTTGGTTAATGATTAAATTTCGAGCAGAGATCACCCATTGATCTCTGCTCTGTGAGCATTTTTTCTTTTGAGAAGTTAGTTCGCTCAATTTAGTGATTTCGATTCATTGCACCCATCAGAAAGCTCTCTAGCTCTAGTTGTCATGTCAAGGATATTTTCGCACAGAGCACTTCTGTTAGAAATATTCATCATACAGTAAAAGTAGAAAGAGGTTTGTATTTACCCGATATGCATTTAGATTGTTCTCGAGCTTTTACTTCCTCTGTTGTGCTCTCCACTCTATCAAATTGCACAATGTGTCATCAATCATATAGCTAGGCCCCAAGCTTTCGTCAATCTTCTGCACAACATCTCGAAATAGTCTTAGACTTTACAGATGATTCCAAACAACATTCTGCAATGAATAATAGTCGCATTATCGTAGTCCTGCGAGACTATAGCCCTACATAAGTCTCAACATCAAAATGTTCCCGAAATACCGGCTTCATGTAGATCACCCAATTGCCTTCGACTTCGTCCAAGTCAATCTCGTCATCAGTTTCCACCAACAAAAAATTGGCGCAAGGAGTAGTCGTGAACAAGAGTAGCACCTTTTATCACTTATCACCCATGACATAATCTACGAGAAGAAGGGAGCCACCATCGACTATTCCACAAGGTTAAGCAATGAATAGTGAGCAGAGAGCGGCGAACAGTCTCGTGCCAATATATTATTTCTAACAAAATTTTAGAATTAACAAATATATATTTAATAAATAATATATCTATATGTTGCCAAAATTTTTGCCTAAAAGCAACATTAAGCGTGAATTGGTTATTATTTATGTAACAATATCAAATCAATAAAAAGATTAATCAATAAACTAATATGATGCATTTTGATGATCCTTAAAATTTATTGAATACACAAATATTAAATGTTGAAAGGATGAAAAACATTGTGTGAATAATTAATGAAAATGTAAAGGTCTTGTGTACAACTATTTAACTATGAATTCATCGATTGGCATGCCATATAGTAAATCATATATCAAATTATGATAGTCAAGCATGGAATCATAGATTAATACATACAGACAGGGAATGGGGTTGAAGATTATGGAAGCACTCATCCTCGCCTCCATATTAGTTGTTATCTCCATAAAACTGATAGTGATAACCTGTAATGCTCATGATGTGGTGTACAAAAAAATATCCTAGGTGAGTTTTAGGTTTTTATGCTCATGACTTGCTCATAACTTGGTGCATGAAACTATGTTCATCACTAGTTCCTCTCCCGAAAGAAACTATGATGAACATAGGCCAGTTTTAGGTTTTTATTTATAACATATATTTATATATATATTATGATTATAAAATGTTATGAATTCAATATATTTTTATGAATATAATATGAAATAAATTAATAGGCATAAAATTTCAAAATATTTGATATATTTTATAATTTATAAAAATCCTAAATTAACTTAAAGTGAGAAAATATGATAAAAAATATTTTTATTATTTTAATAAGAATGGAATATAAAAATTTAATATTAAAGATCTTACTCAATGGTTTAATTCTTATAAACTTTGATTGGGACAAAAATAAAACTTTAATTCAAATCAACTTAAGGTTAGTTTGGTTGTACTTTTCAAAAGTGTTAATAAGGCAAAAATCTATTTTAAGTGTTTTTATGACAAAAAAGTATCATTAGTAATAATTTTAAAAATATTTTTGAAACTCTAAAAAAATACTTGAAGTGTTTTTTTAATAAGCACTTGGTATAGATGTCAAATGAGTTGGACTAGCCAGGTCATGCCCGAAACTTGGCACTGTTCAGTCGTGCTTGGCCTGGGACAGCACACTAGAGTGTTGTGCCTGGGCCCGTGGAAGGCGCACCCTCAACATGAGTTATGCCAGAAGCTTGGCACTGTTCAGCTGTGCTTGGTCTGACAAGGTACACTACAGTGCCGTGCCTGGGCCCATGTTGGGCGCACCTTCAGCATGAGTCATGTTGTGCCATGTCGAAGGTTTTTGGCCTGCATGTCGTGCTAAGAATGGCATGGGTGCCTGGCACATGGGCACAGCATGCCAGTCTATGCATTGAGTGATGCCCAACGGGGGGATGTTGTGCCGACACTAGATGGGCAAGGCTCAGCAAGCCCAATGGGTGATGGCAGCATGGCGGCATGATGCCAAACCCTAGTTTTTTAAAAATTGGCTGACTCATCCAGAACTAGCCAACCCAAACTGGGTCGAACAGCCCCGAACTCAAGCAGATTTCGGGCTATAGGCTTGTGTCGGCCCTGCCCTCCAAAAAAGCATGTCGTTCCAGGCATGGCTTGGTAGTATAGCATGTCGTGCATGGTACAATACTTTAGCCAGGTTGGGCCAAAAAAAATTGGGCTGGGCCGACTCGGCCAGACATGTTTGACACCTCTAGCACATGGAGATATTTGTTTATAAAAATTGAAGTATTCTTGTTATAATTCAAATATTTTTGTAAATATTTTTTTAAAAGATTCCAATAATCATAAAAATATTGTTAAAAGTTTTTTTAATATAAATATTTAATAATTTTATTGTTATTTTAGATTTTTTGTCAATATATTTTTTAATAATCATACAAATAATAAATTTAGGGTTTTACTAATACAAATATTTATGTATGAACATTTATTAATTCAATAATTGTAAAAATTTTTATAATTAATATATTAATTAATATATTAATTAATTTATGTTTTTATCAATACAGATATTTAAATATCATTATTAATTAAATCAAATATTATTTTGCAAATATTTTAAAAATATTATAATTCTATAAATAGTTAATTTAGGCTTTATTTATATAAATTTTTAATCATATTTAAATATTTATGTAATTTTTTATTTATATTATCCTATTTTTATAATTATATGTGGAGAAGGCATCTTTCAAGGATCCCTCATCCATAGACCATGCCAAACCTTTAATATTCAAAATTACATCAAATATCAAAACAAATAATATATAAAACAAAAAAATAATTTAGTATTGATTAATGACAGAAATAATTTCGAGTTAAATAGCTAGGGAAAATCCCTAGCTAAATGCATATATTTTACGAAAATTATAATTTAAGGAATTATCACATGCTATTAATATATAATTGTAAAAAGGAATTTCAAAATAATGATTTAGGCAGAGATTTTTTTTTCGAGATAGTTAGCTAGGAAAAATCCATCTCTAAATTCAATGCTAAATTTGTCATCATTATTTGTGCCAAAATCTATGACAATATTAGCAAATGATATTTTTTAATCAAAAATTTCAATCTTTAATCTGTCACAAATCAAACACAAATTTGTCATTCAATGTAAAATCAAATATTTCTTGCTAATTCATAGCCAATCCTTTGCAAATTAGTTAGGGATTATTAATCTAGCTAAATTTCCACATCTAAATAGGCAATTTTTTATAGTGAAATAGAAAGATGGATAGAAAAAGAGAAAGATAGATAAATAGACACCTAGACAGATAGATAAATAGATATATAGATAGATATATACAGAAATAGATAGACAAAAAGATAGTTAGATAGATAGATAGATAGAAGGATAGATAGAAGCATAGATAGAAGGATAGATAGAAGGATAAATAGATGGATAGATAGAAGGATAGATAGAAGGATAAATAGATGGATAGATAGATAGATAGTAAGATAGAAATATATATATATATATATACAAATAAATAGATAGATAGTTTGATTGATATAATGATGAATAGAGAATATGATATTTAGATTAATAAAAAGATTGATAGAAAAATTGATAGATTATTAGAAATATTGATATATAGATTGATAGATTGTTTAATTGAATGAATGATAGATAGATAAATTGAATGATTGATAGACAGATAGATAGACAAATAGATATATAGATAGATATACAGAAAGATAGATAGATAGATAGATAGACTGATAGATAGTTAGATAAATATATAGATATATAAATAGGTAGAAAGACAGACATATAGACAAATAGATAGATATATAGATATATAGAAAGATAGACAAATATATAGGTAGATAGACGAATAGATTGACATATAGATAGATAAATAGATAGATTAATTGATTGATTGATTGATAGACAAGTAGATAGATAAAGAGATAAATTGATAAATAGCTAGATAGATAGACAGATATACAAATAGACAATATAGACAGATAGACAGATCCATAGATAGGCAGATAGACAAATAAATATATTGAGATAATGATAGATATATAGCTAGATAGATGGATAGACAGATAGATAGATAGAGAGATATAAAGATATAGAAAAATAGACACATAGTCAGATAGACAGACAGACATATAGATAGATAGATAGAAAGTTAAACATATATATAGATATATAGATAGATATACAAATAGATAAAAATACCATAAAGATAGGTAGACAAATGGACAAATAGACAGATAGATAGATAGATAAATATATATATAGAATGATAGAACACATATATACATATAGACAAATAGACAATTAAAGATATAGATAAATAAATAGACATAAAGATAGATAGTCAAATAGAGGTATAGGTAAATAGAAGATAGGTAGATTGACAGAAAGACATATAGATATATAGACCGATAGATAGATAGACAAAAAGCCACATAGATAGATATATAGATAGATAGAGTGACAGAAAGCTTGATAGATAGATAGATAGATTTATAGATAGATAGACATATATACATATAGAAAGTTAGAAATCTAGACATATAGAAAGTTTAACAGATAGACAAATAGACAGATATAAAAATAGACAGATAGACAGATCGATAGATAGATAGATATACATATAGACAGATAGACAGACAAACAGATAGATAGATAGATAAATATACAACAAGATAGATATATAGATATGTAGATAGATAGACAAGTAGAAAGATAAAGAGATAAATTGATAAATAGCTAGATAGATAGACAAATATACAAATAGACCATATAGACAGATAGACATATACACAGATAGGCAGATAGACATATAAATATATTGAGATAATGATAGATATACAGATAGATAGATGGATAGACAGATAGATAGATAGAGAGATATATAAAGAGATAGAAAAATAGACACATAATCAGATAGACATATAGATAGATAAATAGAAAGTTAGACATAAATATAGATATATAGATAGATATACAAATAAATAAAAATACCATAAAGACAAATAGACAAATGGACAAATAGATAGATAGATAGATAGATAAATATATAGATAGAATGATAAAACACATATATACATATAGACAAATAGACAAATAGAGATAGATAAATAGATAGACATAAAGATAGATAGTCAAATAAAGATATAGGCAAATAGAAGATATGTAGATTGACAGAAAGACTTATGGATATATAGACAGATAGATAAATAGACAAAAAGCCACATAGATAGATATATAGATAGATAGATAGATAGAGAGATAGAAAGCTTGATAGATAGATAGATAGATTTATAGATAGATAGACTTATAGACAATTAGAAAGTTAGAAATCTAGACATATAGAAAGTTAGACAGATAGACAAATAGACAGATATAAAAATAGACAGATAGACTAATTGATAGATAGATATATATACATATAGATAGATAGATAGAAAAACAGATAGATAGATAAATAGATTCATATAAAGACAAATAAATAGATAGAAAAATAGTTTGAAATAAAGATAGACAGATTGATAGATTGATAGATAAATAAATAAATAGATAGATAGAATATAGATAAGCATATAAATAAAATATAGATAGTCAGATAAATAGATAGATAGATAGACAAATAGATAAATAGACAAATAGATAGAAAGAAAGATAGACAGATTGATAGATAAATAAATAAATAGATAGATAGAATATAGATAGGCGTATAAATAGAATATAGATAGTCAGATAAATAGATAGATAGATAGACAAATTGATATATATATATATATAAAATTAAATAGATACACAAATGGACATATAGACAAATAGACAAAAAGACAGATAGAGAGATTGATATAGAGATAGAGGAAACATTGATAAATAAATAGATAGATAGATAGTCAGATAAGCAAATAGACAGATAGATAAATAGAAAGATAAATAGATAGACAGATAGATAGAGAGACAGATAGATAGACAGAAAGATAGACAGGCAGATAGATAGATATATAGATAGATAGATTGATAGGTAAATAAATAGGTAGATATATTGGTCGACGGATAGTGAGATAGATAGCTCGATAGATAGATAGTTAGTTAGTTTGACTAACAAATAGATAGACAGAGAGTCAAATAGACAGACTGATAGACAGATAAATAGATATATAGATAGTCATATAAAGGATATACACAGAGACATAGACATTTTGAAAGTTAAGTAGATAGATAGATTAAAAAATAGACAAATAGATAGATGAACAGGTAGATCGATAGATAGATAGACAAATAGACAAGTAAATAGATAAATATTTAGACCAATAAATAGATAGACAAATAGAGAGGTAGACAGATAGACAAATAAATCATTTAGACATATAGACAAACATATATATAGACAAATAGAAAAATAAACAAATAAACAAATAGACAAATAGACATATAGAAAGATAATTGACTAATAGACAAATATACATATAGACATATAGATAGATAGATAGATAGATAGGTAAATATATAGTCTGATAGAAATATAGTATATAGATAGATAGACAAATACACAGATAGACAAATAGATAAATAGATAGATAGATAAATAAACAGTTAGATAGGTAGATTGATAGACATATAAATAGATAGACATATAGATATATCGATAGATACTAGAGCGATATTTAGATAGATAGATAGACAAATAAATAGATTTATAGATAGAGACAAATAAAGATAGATAGATAGTCATATAGATAGATAGATAACCAGAATGCTAGATAGCTAGATAGATAGATAATTAGATAAATATTTAGATAGATAAAAAGATAGATAGACAAATAGATAGATAGATAAAAGACATGTCGAAAGAAAGAAAGATAGATATATATATAAATAGATACACAGAAGACAGAAAGACAGATAGTCAGATAGATAAATAGACATATGGAATGATAGACATATAATGGGATAGATAGATAGATAGTTAGTTAGATAGATATATATATAGATGATAGATAGAGAGATAGACAGGTATAAAGATAAATCGATAAATATATAGATAGATATATAGATAGATACATATATAGACACATAGATAAATAGATAGATAGAGAGATATATAGATAGATAGATAGACAGATAGAAAGATAGCTAGCTATACAGATATATAGATAGAAAGATAGATAGATAGATAAATAGATAGATATATAGATAGATAGATATTCAGATAGATAGATATTCAGATAGATAGACAGATAGACAGATAGACATATAGAGAAACATATAGATAGACAGATAGATAAATAGATATATAGACAAATAAAAAGAAAGAAAGATAGATATAAAGATAGATAAATCGACAAACATAGAGAAAGACAAATATACAAATATATAGATACATAGATAGATAGTAAACTAGATAGGTAGAAATCGGACAGACATAGACGGATAGATAATTAGAGTGATAGATAGATAGCCATATACACAAATATATAGATAGAAAGATTGTCAGATAGATAGATACACTAATAAACAGATAGATATATACACGGATAGATAGAAATATAGATAGACAAATAGACACAAGATAGAATGACAGACAGACAGATAGATAAATAGATATATAGATTGATAGATAGATAGATAGACAAATAAATAATTAGCTAGATAGACATATAGATAAAAGATAGATTTTTAGAAAGATAAATAGATATACATATAGTCAGATGGATTGAGAAAAAAATAGAAAGATAGATAAATAGATAGACAGACAAATATATAGATAGGCAAATAGATAGATAGACAGACAGATTGAGAGATAGATAGATATAGATCAATTGAATGATCGATAGTTAGATAAATCGATATATTTATCGATAGATTGATTGATCGATAGATTGATCAATAGATAAATAAATAGATAGATACATAGATAGTTAGATAGGTAGAGAGAGAGACACATAGATAGATTGACAGGCAGACACAGACATATAGATAGATAAAAAAATCAATAAATAGATAGACATATAGATAGATAGATAGGAATATATAGGATAGAAATAGTGATATATACATTTAGAGTGATAAATAAATAGGTAGATAGTAGATAGATAGACTGGTAGACAGGCATACAAACAAATATATAGATATGCATATATGAAGATATGTAGATAGGAAGACAGGTAGATATGAGATAAGCATATAGGTAATTAGGTAGATAGTCAGATAGATTGACATGCATACAGAAAGATCGACAGATAGATAGACAAATAGATAGAAAGACAAATAAATAGATATATAGACAGACATATAGACAAATAAAAAGACAGACAAATAGATATATAGATAGTTAGATAGATAGATAAATATATAGGCTGATAATCAGGTAGGCAGATAGACAGACAGACAGACAGATAGATAGATAAATAGACATATAGACAGATAGATAGATCTACATATAGATTGATAGACATATAAAGAGATAGATAGGAATATAGATAGAGATAATATAAATAGACAGACAAATAGATAGATAAACAGATAAATAGACAGATAGAAAGATAGATAAACAAAAAGATAGATTGATAGATTGACAGATAGACATATAGACTAAGAGTTAGATAGGTAGATAAACATATAGATAGATAAATAGATCTATAGATATATATTTAGATAGATAAATAGATATACAGATAGATAGACAAATAGATAGATAGACAGATAGATAGACAGACAGACAGATAGACAAATAGAAAAATAGATAGATAGACACACATATAGATACATAGATAGACATATAGATACATAGACATATAGATAGAAAGATAGATCGATAGAAGACAGATAGATAGATAGATAAATAGATAGACACATAGATATATAGATAAATATTTATATAGATAGATAAATAGATAGATATATAGATACACAAATATATAGATAGACAAATATAGAAATATATAGATAGACAAACAGAGAGATAGATAGATACACAGATAGATAAATAGATGTATTTATAGATAGATAAGCAGATAGACAACTATATAGATTAATTGATAGATTGACAGAAAAATATATATTACATATAGATAGTTGGACATATAGGAACATAGACAGATAGATAGACAGACAGATTGACAGATAGACAGATAGAAAGAAAGATAGATAAACAACCAGATATATATACAAATAGATAGATAGACATATATACAGATATACAGAAACACAAATAATTGATAGATAGATAGACACATAGACAAATAGACACATAGATAGATAGACAAAAAGACAAATAGATAAAAGATAGATAGATAGATAGACAGATAGTTAGATACATAAATAAATTGAAACTAGATAGATAGAGAGAGAGAGTGATTGATAGATAGATATACAGATAAATAGGTAGAGAAATAGATATACACATAGACAGAAAGAAAGATAGAAAGAAAGATAGATAGATAGACAGATAGATTGATTGACAGATAGAGAGTTAGAATGATAGATATATAGACAGACAAATAGATAGATATATATATATATATATAGACTAATAGACAAATAGATAGATAAGTATATAGATAGATAGATAGGCAGATAGATAGACATATAGATAGATAGCCAACTAGATAGATAGACAGATAGATAGATAGATAGATAGATAGACAGATAAGTAGATAGTCAGATAAACACAAGATAGATAGATAGATTGCCAGATAAACAAATAGATAGATAGTTCGAATGATAGATAAATAGATATACAGATAGTTATATAGATAGATTTACAGATAGACATATGGACAGATAGATAGACAGCCACACATATATTTATATATAGATAAATAGATAGACAAAAAGACAAATAGATAGATAGATAGAAATATAGATAGACAGATAACTAGATATCCATAAACATAGATAGATTGATAAAAACATAGATTGATAGAGAGAGACCGAGAGAAAGAGATAGATAGATAGATAAAAATATAGAGAGATGGATAGTTAGATAGAAATATAGATAAATAGAAAGATAGATAGACATATAGACAATTATACAAATATACAGAAAGATAGGTAGACAAAAAGTTACATAAATAGATAGACAAATAGTCAGAAAGACAGATAAATATATAAAAAGATAAACAGAAATACAGATAAACATATAGATAGATAGATAGACAGACAGACATACAAATAAATATAGACATATAGACAAATAGAAAGATAAGCATACTAATAGATAGATATATAGATACATAAATAGAAATATAAATATATAGTAAGACAAACAGATAGATAGACATATATATAGTCAAACAGATTAATATATAAATAGACAGATAAATAGACAAATAGACCGACAAACAGACAGATAGACAAATAGATATACAGACAAATTGACAAACAAAATTTAACAAATAGATAGATAGATAGAAAGATTGATAGATAAATAGATAGAAAGATATAAAGATATAAAGATAGAAAGATAGACAGATAGAAAATAAGCATACACTCAAACATACAGACATACAAAGAGACATGCACATAGACACACAAACATATAGACACAGACACAGATAATCAGACAGATAGACTGACTGACTGACACATAGATACATATAAAGATAGATAAAGACATAAACACATAGATAGATAAACATACACACAGACACATAGATAGATAGAATGGTAGGCAGGTAGAGATAAGATAGATAGATAGGTAGATAAAAGATAGATATAGAGAGATATAAATTTAGAGAGATAGATAATTAGACTGATAGATAAATAGACATATAGATAGAGAGAGAGATAACAAAAAGAGAAATAAATATAAATATTAATAAGCACATAGACAGATAGATAGATAAACATATTAACAGATAGATCATATATATAGAAATATAGATACATAGATAAATAGATAGATAGATAGGTAGATAAATAGATATATATATATATATATATATATATATATATACATAAAAATATAGACAAATAGATAGATAGATAGACAAATATGCAGATTATCATATAGACATGTAGATATATAGACAAGCAAATAGATATATAGACAAGTAGATAGATATATAGATATAAATATATACAGGTAGACAAATAGATAGATAGATAGATAGACAAATTGATAGATAGACAGATACAATAATAGATAGATAGACAGATAGACATATATACAGATAGACAGATTGATTGATTGATTGATTTACTGATAGATTGATAGATAGATTGATAGATTGATAGATTGATAGATATACAAATAGAAAGATAGATAGATAGGTAGATAGTCAGGTAGACAGATAGATAGATAGACAGATCAACATATTGACATATGGACAAGTAGACATATAGACTGATAGACATGGAAATAGATAGATAGATAGATATATAGACTGATATAATGATAGACAGATAGACATATAACCAGATATACAGATAGTTAGATAGATAGAGATATAGATATATAGATAGATAATGAGATAGATATATAGACAGATAGAGAGATAGATAGATAGACAAATAAACAGATAGACAGAAGACGAATAGATAGATAGATAGTTAGATAGACACATAGACATATATAAACATAGACAAATAGATTGATAGACTGATAGAAAGATAGACAGATAGATAAATAGACATAATGAAAATAGATAGTTATATAGATAAATAGATACACAGATAAACAAATAGACAGATAGATAGATATATAAACAAATAGATAGTTATATAGCCACATTCGCTCTTCATGTAGAAATTCTAGCATTGCGAGTAGGATTAAGAGCATGCAAAACTAAAGAGCTTTCAAATATAGACATCCAGTTGGACTCTAAAATTCTGGTAGACCTAGTGAATAAAAAAAGAATTATGTGGAAATATGAAGAAGAGTTAGAAGATATCGGCTACTTAATAGAATACTTGAATGGCTCAATTAAATATATTTCTAGGGAGGCAAATGCTTTGGTAGATAAGCTCACAAAAGAAGGAAAAAACAAAGAATATCTTGAATATGAAGAGGAATCCCTTCCAGACAGATATAAAGGTATTACTAGATTGGACAAGAAAGAATATCCCTATATTAGAATAGTTAAAAATTAGTATTTTGATTTGCCCTTGAAAAAGGAGTGTAGCCTTATTAAAAGCCTCCCCGGTCCTGAGGGGAGGTCTTAAAAAATAGAATTTATTAGTTTTTATTTAGAATTATCTTTTGTTAGATTGGATTGTGTTAGGGCTTACCTTGCCAACCCTTTGTATAAGAACAGGTTTGCGGCAGATTAGTGAGTCTCCCAGGCCCTGAGGGGAGACCAAATGCTAGTAACTAAATATATACATATATATATATATATATACATATTAATTTGCTTCAGGGGCTAAGAAGCCAACCTTGTATGATTGAGGCAAAGGAACCACTGCTGTATCATCTTTGCAGGGCTGGAATTTTACAGAGAAGAGTAAGTATAGAGGTTACATGCATTGTTTAGGATTATGTTATTAAGATGTTAGAATAGGTAGGCTGGTTGTGACTGGTGTTAGCACTTCTTAAAGCTCAGAATCTCCATTAGTCGCAAACTTCTGGATTTATAATAGTAGTTGGTAAATCTTAAGCATTATTATGTAAAGAAAGAGTCTGTATTGTCCATGCCAGTAATGCGCCAAAGGAGAGAAGTGTCATGTGTTTCTTTTCATTACTAATAGGGTTTTAGAGTTTATTAGTGTTTAGAATAGTAGGTAGAGAAAGTACAAAACAACTGTCTCTCTAAGCAGTGCTAAAGCTAAAGCATGGATATCTAAAAAGTGGAAAAAGTTTAAAAAAATTAAAATTCAGAGAAGCTGAAATGCAGTAAAGAGACTGCATGCACCATGCGAAAGCATAAGGAAGTCTGCTAGGTGCTTGCATATATGTCTGGAAAAGTGGATTTGATTCGTATCGAGTCAGAGTTTGTTGGGTGTTTGTCAGTGCTTGTTTTTTGTTTGATCTGTTAGATGGGTGTATAAGAGTTTGTGCAAGAGAGGTAGCTGTAGGAGGAGAGTCAGAGATTGCTAGTGTACTTGTCTACAAAGTGGGTCTCGGACAAAAGAAGCATGGACAAGTCAACAAAGGTAAAAGAACTTTTCTACAAAGCATAAGAAACATTGAAGGTCCTGGCCATAAGGAGAGCACCAGAAGCTAAGGAAAGGAGTAAGCTGAGGAGATTGAGAAAAGCCCTAAAATTTAGATGCAGAAATCTTTCATTTTAGCAAAAATAGCATGTGGCTTAGCAAAAAACCAACTCAAATTCCAGTCTATTAAAGTCTACTATGGGCTTTTATTAAAATGTTAAAATGTTATGGCTCGTTTATTTTATTTATTTTGTAAGTGGGTGTAAAAAGGAAAAGGGGTAGATCTTAGCTTGTAAAAATGGTATTCCTCCGCCAAAAGAGAGGGTTATAATAATAAAACAAACCTTAAAAAAAGATAGACAAATAGATAGATAAATAGATAGATAGATAGACAGATAGACAAATATACATATAGATAGATAGATAGATTGATTGATTTATTGAGTGCTAGATAAATATATAGATAGATTGATAGATTTTGATAAATACATATATACATATAGACTAATAATAACAATACAAAAGACAGATAGATGGATAGATAGATTCATATATAGATAGATAGACAGAAAGATAGATAGACAGATAGACACATATACACATAGAGAGATAGACTAATAGACAGATAAAAAGATAGAAAGATAGACTGATAGATAGATAGACAGACAGGCAGACAAATAGATAGATAGATAAATAGATAAAAAGATAAACAAATAGATATATATATAGATTGACAGATATATAGATATATAGATTGACAGACATACAGATAGATAGATATATAAACAAACAAATAGATAGATAGAGTGATATATAAATAGATAGATAGAATGATAGATTTACATAATTACATATAGACATATAGACTGATAGATAGATATACTGATTGATGGACAGATAAATAGACATATTGATAGATAGACATATAGACATATAGATAGATAATTAGATTTATACATTGAAGATAGACATATAGACAGATAGACATATAGATAGATAGATAGATAGATTAATAGAAAGATATATAGATATACCAATAGACAAATAGAGTGATATATATAAAGATAGATAGATAGATATATAGATACATAGATAGATAGATAGATAGATTTATAGACAGATAAATAGATAAAATAGATAGATAGAGAGATATAGATATAGACATGTAGACACATAGACAGGTAGACTGATAGACATATAGATAGATGATAAAAAAAACATAGATAGATAAATAGATATATAGATAGATAGATAGATAGATAGACAGATAGATGGATTGACAGATTGACAGATAGATAGATAAATATATAGATAGATATCTAAATAGAAAGATAGATAGATTTATAGTGAGAAGACATAAAAAAATAGACAGATAGATAGATAGACAGATAGAGAGACAAATAGACAGATAGATTGATATATAGATAGAAAGATAAATAGAAAGATGGATAGACAGATTGATAGATGTACATATAGACAAATAGAAAGATAGACAGGTAGACAAATAGATAGATAGACATAAATAAAAATAGGCAAATAGACAAATAGCCTTATAGCAAGATAGCCATATGGATAGATACACAGATTAAAAGATAGACATATAGACAAATATACAGATAGATAATAGATATATAGATAGACAAGTAGACAAATAGGTAGATAAATAGATAGACAAATAAATTGATAGAAATTCATATTGAGATATTTATAGATAGACAGATAGAAAGATAGATAGATTCATAAATAGAATTATAGACAGATAACTAGATAGAAAGATAGCTAGATAGCCAAATAGGTATATAGATAGAAAGATAGATAAATAGACACATAAATATATAGATAAATAGATAGATAATTAGAAAGATAGATAGATATAAAGATAGAAAGATTAATAGAAAGATAGTTAGTTATAAAAATAGTAATATAGACATATACATATATAGATATATAGAGATATAGATAGATTTAAGATAGACAAATAGATAGATAGATAAAAAGATAGACAGAAAAATAGATAGGCAGATAGATAAATAGATAGATAGATAGATAGATTGAAAGATAGACATATAAACATATAGATAGATAGATTTATTGATTGATAGTCAAATAGAAAGATGGACAGATAGATAGGTAGTTAGATAACTAGAATCACATATAGACAGATAGTCAGATAGACAGATAGATAGATTTACTAATATATAGATAGATAGATAGATAGCCAGATAGACAAAGAGATAGATAGGTAGATAGATAGATAGAATAATAGACAGATAGATAGATAGACTAATATATAGATAGATATAAAGAAAGAAAGATAGATATACAGATAGATTGGTAGACATATAGAAGGATAGATAGATAAATAGATATACCGATAGACAGACAGATAGACAGATATATAGATAAATAAATAAATAAATAGATAGACATATAAATAGAAAGAAAGAAAGGTAGATAGATAGACAGATAAAAGGATAGATATATAAACAGAAAGATACATAGAAAAATAAAAACATAGATAGATTGATAGATAGATAGATAGACAAAAAGAAAAATAAACAAATAGACAAATAGATAACTAGAAAGATAGCTAGATCGACATATATATAGATAAACAGACATATTGATAGAAAGATAGATATATAGATAGATAGATCGATAGATTGATAGATATATAGATATACAAATAGATAGATAGATATATAGATAGACAGATAAATAGATAAACAGCTAGACACATAGATAGGTAGATACATAGATAGATAGACATATAGGTAGATAGACAGATAGATAGATAGACAGATAGACATATAGACAGATAGACAAACAGACAGACAGATAGATAGATATCTATATAGATAGAGAGATTGAAAGAAAGAAATATAGGTATATAGACAGATCGATAGATAGCTAGATAAAGAGATAGTCAGATAGATAGATAAACAGATACAAACATATAAAGATAATGAAATATACAGATAAATAGATAGATAGATTGCCAGATAGATAGATTGATAGATAGACAAATAGACATATAGACAGAGAAATAAATAGATAGATAGACATATTGGCACATAGATAAATATACATATAGATAGAAAGACAGATAGAAAGATATATAGATAGATATATATATATAGATATACTGATCGACTGATAGACTAATAGATAGATAGACATATATATATATATATATATATATATATATAAAGATAAATAGATAAACAGATAGACAGATAGACAGATAGATAGATAGATCGATAGATAGACAAATAGATAGTAAGAAAGAAAGATATATAGATAGATAGATATACAAATAGACAGAAAGATAGATACAGTTATAGATAGATAGAAACATAGAAAGATGGACTAATAGACATATCAACATTTAGATAGATAGATAGACTTATATACAGATAGATAGTAGACAAATAAATAGATAATAGATAGATAGATAGATAGATAGATAGACAGGTAGATTGACAGACATATATATATATATATATATATATATATATTTACAAATAGATATATAAAAAGATAGACAGATAAACAGATAGAATTATATAGAGAAGACAAATAGGTAAATTGATATATAGACAAATATACCTATAGACAGATAGACATATTGACTTATAAAGAGATCGATATATAAATAGATAGATAGACAAATAGATAGATCGAAATATAAACAAATGGATAAATTGACAAATAGATAGAAAGACAAATAGATCGATACACAAATAGCCTGATAGCTAGATAGCCATAAGGACAGATACAAAGAATGAAAGATAGACATATACATAGATAGACAAATAAATATATAGACAAACAGATATATAGATAGATAGATAAATAGATATATTGTCATATAGACTAATAGATAGATAAATAGATAAATTGATATACTGATAGACAGATACAAATAAATAGATAGACATATAGATAGATAAATAGATTGATGGAATTATAGACAGAAAGCCAGATAGGCATATCGATAGAGAGATAGATAGGTAGATAGATATGTAGATAGATAGATAGTATGATATACAATTAGACAAATAGAAATATAGAAAGATAGACAAATAGATAGATAGACAGAAAGATAGATAGATTGTTCTATGTATTGAAGAAAGATTGATAGATAGATAGATAGATAAATAGATAGATAGATAGACAAATAGATAGATAGGCAGAAAGAAAAATAGAAAGATAAATAGATAGATAGACTCATAGACAGATAGACATATAGACAGATTGAAAGATAGACAAATTGATAGATTGATAAAAAGATAGATAGATAGAAATATAGATAGATAGATAGATTGAAAGATAGATTGCATATAGACACAGAAAAAAAATAGATAGAAATATAGAGATATAGACAGAAAGAAAGTAAGAAAGATAGATAGATAAACAAATAGCCAGATATACAGATAGATAGTTAGAATGATAGATAGATAGATTCATATACATATAGATAGATAGACAACTAGATAGAGAGACCCATAGATAGGTTGACAATTAGACAAATACAAAGATAGACAAATAGATAGGTAAACTAATAGATCGATAGAAAATGAGATAGATAGATAGACAGATAGATTGACATATATATATATTAGTAGATAGATATATAGATAGACATATATATATATATATATATATAGCTAGATAGACAGATAGACATATACATAGATAGAAAGATAGATAGATAAAGATATAGACAGAAGACATATAGACAGATAGATTGATAGACTGATAGATAAATAGATAGATAGGAAGATTGACATAAAGATAGATAGACATATAGATAGATTAATAGATAGATAGATAAATATATAAAAAGATAGCTAGATAGACAGATAGACAAATATATAGTTAGATAGATAAATAAATTGATGGATAGACAAATAGACAAATAGAAAGATAGATAGAAGATAGATAGAAAGATAGACACATAGATAGAAAGAAAGAGAGACAGACAGATGGATAGATAGACAAATATATAGATATATAGATAGAGAGAGAAAGAAAGAAAAAAATATAGATAGAAAGAAAGATAGATAGATATAGAGATAGACAAACAGACATATAGATAGATATATAGGCAGATAGACATATAGATAGATATATAGGGAGATAGACATATAGATAGATAGTCAGATAGATAGAAAGAAAGCTAGAATGATAGTTATATAGACAGATAAGCATATAGATAGATATAGCGATACATTGATAGAGACATATACAGATTGACATATAGATTAATAGATAGATATATAGATAGACAGATAGATATATAGAGATATAAATAAATAGCCAAATAGATAAATAGACACAAAGATAGATAGAAAAATAGACAGACAGACAGACAGATAGATATATATATATAGATTGACTAATTGACAAATAGATAATTTGTTAGATAGAGAGATTGAAATTGATAGATTGAAAAATTTACAAATTGATATATATATATATATATATATATATATATATATATATATATATATATATATATATAGATAAATGGATTGACAAAGAGAATAATAGATAGATATATTGGTAGATAGATAGATATATTGGTAGATAGATGGATATATAGATAGATAGATAGAAGATATCTAGATAGCTAGATAGATAGAGTGATAGATAGATATATAGACATATAGATAGATAGACAGAAAGATAGATATATCAATAAATAAAGAGAAAGAAAGAAAAATAGATAGATAAACAAATTGATAGATAGATATACAGATTGATAGATAGAAAGATAGGTAAATATAAAGAAAGAAAGATAAATAGATAGTTAGATAGATAGTAATTTAGATACATCGACACATAGACAGATATATAAATATGTAGATAGATAGATAGACAGATAGCCCAAATAGATAAATAGATAGATAATCAGAATGACGGATAGACTGATAGATAGATATAAAGACCAACAAATAGATAGATAGAAAGATAGATAGATATATATATATATATATATATATATATATATATATATATATATATATATATATATATAATTAGAAAGATTGATAGATAGACAGATTGACATTTAGACAGATAGATAAATAAATAGATAGATAGATAGATATCATATGATATATAGACAAATAGATAGATAGAAAATAGACAGATAGACCAATAGATAGGTAGAAAGATAGACATATAAATAGATTGATAGATAGACAAATAGACATATAGATAGATAGATAGACAGATAGAGAGAGAGAGAGACACATAGATAGTATGAAAGATAGGTAGATAGACAGACAGACGGATAGATAAATAAAGAGCCAGATAGTCAGATAGACATATAGATAGATAGACAAGTAGAAGGTAGATAGATATATAGAAGATAGATAGACAGACATATAGATAGAAAGATAGTTAGATATATAGAAAGGCAAATTGACATAAAGATTTAGAGATAGATTGATAGTTAGGTATACATATACACTGATATGTAGATAGACAGATATACAGATAGATAGATGGATATATAGATAGACAGATAGATAGATAGATAGAAAAATATTGAGCCATATAGAAATAAAGAAAGAAAGAAAGATAGATAGATATATAGAAAGAAAGATAAATAGACAGATAGAGAGATAGACAGATAGATAGGTAGGTAGGTAGATAGATAGTTAGGTAGGCAGATATGAAGATAGGCAGATAGACACGTAGAAATATAGATAAATAGACATATAAAAATAAACAAAGATTAATAGATACACTTATAGATAGATTGACAGATACACATATTGACAGAGAGATAGATAAATTGATAGATAGAAAGATAGATTAATAGACAGATATACAGAAAGATAAATAGATAGAAATACAGAGAGATATATAGATAGATTGACTAATTGATAGATATATAATTAGTCAGATAGACAAATTGACAAATTGATAGATTGACAAATTAACAGATAGATAGATAGACAGATTAATAGTTAGATAAATCGATAGACAAATAGATAGATAAGTAGATAGAATGGTAGAAAGACAGTAGATAAATAGATTTGGAGATAGCTAAATATCCATAAAGCCAGATAGTCAAATAGATAGAAAGATAGATATAAAGATTATTAGTTAGACAATAGTCATATAGACATATACCAAGATTGATATATAGATAGGCATATAGATATATTTATAGATAGATAGATAAATAGATTAATAGAAAGATAACAAGATTAATAGAAAGATAGATAGAATGATACACATATTGATAGATTGACAGACACATAGATAGATAGATAGAGATAAAGATAGATATATAGATAGATATATAAATAGACAAATAAATAGATAGACAGATAGATAGACAAATAGATGAATGGATGAATGGATAGACAAATACACACACACACACACACATATATATATATTGACACATAAATAGATAAACAGATAGATAGAAAGATAGATAGTCAGATAGATAGATAGACAGAGTGACAAATAGATATATAGACAGATAAACAAAATGATAGATAAACAGATAGACAGACATATAGATATATAGATAGAAAAACATATAGTGAGAAATACTCATAGACAAATTGATAGATAGACAGATAGACTGAGAGATATAAAGACAGATAGAAAGACAGATAGATAGATAGATATATAGATAGATAGATACACAGATAGACAGAAAGATAAATAGATAGATAGACTGATAGACTAATATACAGATAGATAGATAGATAGGTAAATAGACATATAGATAGATAGACAGATAGACAATTAGATATATAGACTAGTAGATTGATAGACAGATAGATAAATAGATAGATAGATCGATAGACAAATAGATAGATATGCAGATGGACATTTAAATTGATATAAAGATAGATAGGTAGATAGACAAACAGATTGATAGACAAATATATAGATTGCCATATCGACAGATGCACAGATAGATAGATATATAGACAGATAGATAGATATACAAATAGAAAGATTAACAAATTAAGAGATAGAAAAATAGATACATAGGTAGATAGATAGATAGATAAATAGACAGATAGACAAATAAACATATAGATTGATAGACACATAGATAGGTATACAGATATACATATAGACAAATAAAAAGATATACAGGTATATAGATAGACATTTAGATTGATTTACAAATAGACACATACATAGATAGACAGATATATAGATTGATGGATAGTTAGATAGATATATTAATATACATATAATAATATAGATAGATAGAATGATAGATAGATAAACATATAGATAGATAGAAAGATACACAAAAGACAGATAGATAGATAGACAGAAAGTTAGATACACAGAAAGATATAAAAACTATTGATTGATAAATAGGTAGACAGAAAGACTGATAGATAGATATATAGAGAGATACATAGATAGAGAAATATGTATATAGATAGTTAGACAGATTTACATATAGATAGATAGTTAGTTAGTTAGAAAGACAGATAAACAAACAAACAAATAGATAGATAGACAGATAGACAGATATATAGATATACAGACAGACAGAAATACATATACATAGATAGTGAGATTGACTGATCGACTATAAATAATTAGACAGATAAACAGATTTATGAATTGACAAATTGAGAATTTGACAAATAGATATATAAATAGTTCGATAGATACATAGATGTAATATTGATAGATATACCGAAAGATAGATAGACAAATAGCTAGATAGCTAGATAGACAGATTGATTGATTGATTTACAGATATATAATAGACAGATAGATAGAGGGACAAATAGCTAGATAGATAGATAGATAGATAAATAGATAGATAAATAGATAGATAAATAGATAGATAAATAGATAGATAAATAGATAGATAAATAGATCAACATAATGATTGATAGACAAATAGATAGAAAGATAGATTATAGATAGAGAGACAAATAAATAGATAGATAGATATATTGAGATATAGACAGATAGACAGATAGATATATAGACACATTGACAGGTAGATAGATAGACAGATAAACATTTATATCGAAAGATATATATGCAGGTAGAAACATAGATATATATTTATATATATATATAATGATAGATAAATAGATAGATAGACCAATAGATAAATATACAGATAGAGAGAATGATAGATAGGCATATATACAATATATAGATAGATAAATAGAATGATAGATTCATAGATAGTCAAATAGACAACCAGAAAGATAAATAGATAGATAGATAAACTGATAGACACATAGATAGACAAATAGATAGATAGATAAATAAATAGATAGAGAACTAGACAGATAAATATATAGATAGATAGACACATAGAAAGTAGGAAATAGATATATAGACAGATTGATAAATAGACAGATAGATAAATAGGCAGATTGACCAATTAAAAAATAGACAAATAGACAAATATATAGATAGATAGTTAGTTTAACAGATTGGCAGATAGATAGTGAGATAGATAAATAGACAGACATATAGCTAGATAGATAGATAGATATATATATATATATAGATGGATAGAGAAATAGAGATATAGATAGATAGACAGATAAACAGATAGAGAGTTAGACAAATAGATAGATATAAAGACATATAGATAGATAGATAGATAGACAGATAAAAAGATAGACTGATAGACTGATATATAGATAGTTAGATAGTAAGATAAACATATAAAAAAAGTTAGATATGCTGATAGACACATAGAAATATATATTGATAGATAGATATGTAGATAAATAAATATATAGATAGAAAAATAGACAGATAGACAGATAAATAAATAAAAAGATAGATAAATAAATAGATAGACAGATAGATAGATAGAAATATAGAAAGATAGAAAGATTGATAGATATTAAGATAGACATATAGATACAAAGATATATAGGTTGATAGACACAGTAAGAAAGTAAGATAGATAAATAGATAGTTAGATAGATAGACAAAATATAGATAGATTGATAGATATATAGACACATAAATTGATAAACTGATAGACAGATAGAGATATAGATATATAGATAGATAAATAGTTATATATATAAACAAATAGACATATAGATAGAAAAAATGATAGATAGATAGATAGAGAGACACAAAGATAAATAGGTAGATATGAAGATAGGCAGATAGATTGATAGACAAATAGATATATAGATAGACATATAGATAGACAGAAGACAGATAGACATAGATAGATAAATCAATATTTATATAGATAGATAGTTAAATAGATAGATAGATAGACAAATAGATAGAAAGATAGATATATAAACAAATAGACAGATAGACAGACAGATAGATCGATCATTAGATAAGCAAATATATTTATAGACAGACTGATAGATAGAAAAATAAATAGACAGATAGATAGATAGATAGATAAATAGATAGACAAATATTCATATAGACATATAGATAGATATACAGATTGATAGATATATAGACATATAGAGAGATAAACATATAGAAAGATAGGTAGATAGACAGATAGATAAATAGACACATAAAGAAATAGGTAGATATATAGATTACAGATAGACAAATAGATAAATAGAGAGAGATAGATAGATTGATTGACAGATAGAGAGACAGATAGATAGATCAATAGATAGATAGATAGATAGAAAAATATAGAGACATATAGAAAGAAAGAATGATAGATAGAAAAATATAAAGACATATAGAAAGATAGATAGAAAAATAGATAAAAAGAAAAATAAATAGATAGCGTTTTAGATAGATAGATAGATAAATAGATATATAGAAAGAAAGATAGATTGAGAGAAAGAGAGATAGACAAATAGATAGTTAGGTAGGTAGATATGAAGATAGTCAGATAGAAAGATAGAAATCCCTTTCCTAGAGAGAGAAAACCCCCATTTTTGCTCAAATCAAGCTCCTTTCAAGCTGAAAATGGAGCAAAATGGCTTATTTTCAAAAAATAATTCTTTTGCCTTGATAACAAAGGAGCTCGCGCCTCCCTCACGCTCATTCAAAAAAAAATTGGGAGTCTCGTTATCATATTTTCACCCGAAGAGATGAGGAAGTTACAGGCACCTTATGAACACATGCTCGTAGGGAAATTCTCCCACGGCAGGCCTCGCCCGAGTCAAATACTTCAGTTTATCTCCTCTCTAAAGCTCATGGGTAAGGTAAAGTTGGCAGATTACGATGCACGCCATGTTTTTTTGCAGTGTTTCTCGAACGAGGACTTCTATCATTTATGGCATAGATGAATTTGGCAAGTTAACAGCTATCCTATGTGAGTGCTAAGATGGACGAAGAACTTCAGTCCAACGGAGGAGGCTCCCCTTGCCCCGGTATGGTTCATTTTGCCGAACCTCCCCATATATTTGTTTAATGCCCATTCTCTCTATGCTATCTCTTCTTGTTTGGGTAAGCCATTGATTCATGATGAGGCCACGGTATCTATGACACGGCCAAGACAGGCTCGCGTATGTGTGGAGTGCAACCTCCTCACACTTCCCCCTAGCAGAATATGGATAGGCGAAGGGGAAGATGGGCAGAATGAGGGATTTTGGCAAATGGTTATACCTAAAAATTTGCCCCCATACTGCCTTACTTGTAAAAGACTTGGGCACGATATGGTTGTGTGTAAAATGGGAACAGAATACATAGGTGAGGTGCAATGGCAGGAAGGTA
>JAREIK010000368.1:0-118369 GCA_029783825.1 Sapria himalayana | reverse complement strand
CTGTCTATCTATCTGTCTGTCATCTGTCTGACTTATATATATATATATAGTATCGATATATCTATTTATCTATATGACCATCAATTTGTCAATCTATCTATCTATTTATTTGTCTATCTTCTATCTATCGATAATCTATATCTCTATTTACTATCTTTTCTGTCGACTACCTATGGATCTATTTCTTTATCTATCTGTCTATCTATCTGTCTATCTATCTGTCAATCTATTTCTATATATTTTCTTTCTATATGTTTAACTATCTTTCTATCTATATGTCTATCTAACTATCTATTTGTCTATATCTATTTATTTGTCTATTTATCTATATATCTTTCTTTCTATATGGTTATCTATCTGTCTGTCTATTTTTTTATCTATCTATCTATCAGACTGTCTACTATTTATCAATCAATTTGTCAATTGTTTTATCATCTGTCTATCTATCTATTTATTATCTATCTTTCTATCTATCTTTCTATCTATCTTTCTATCTATCTTTCTATCTATCTTTCTATCTATCTTCTATATATCTTTATAGTTTTTCTTATATCTATCTTTCTATTTATCTGTCAATCTATTTCCATGTCTATCTATTTATCTAATTGTCTATATGACTATTTATCTGTCTTTCTATCTCTCAATATATCTATCTATTAGTCTATTTGTCTATATATCTATATATCTATCTATATATCTATCTATATATCTATCTATATATCTATCTATTTATCTATCTATATGTCTATATATTTGTTTGTCAATATATCTAACTCTTTCTATTTGTCTAAGTGTATTTCTATATGGTCTATGTATATTCTATCTATCTTTCAATCTATTTATCTATCTATCCTATTTATCTCTCAATTTATCTGTTTGTCTATTTGTTTATATATCTATTGGACTATCTATATGTCATCTATTTATCTATCTTTAAATCTATCTATCTATCTATTTGTTTTTTTTCAATATATTTATTAAACAATATATCTATCTATTTATCTATCTATCTATCTATCTATCTATTTTTTCTATATATATTTTTATCTATTTATCTTTTTTTCTATCTATTATATTCTATCTATCAATCTATGTATCTATATATATTTATAAATTTATATATATATCTATCTATCTTTTTATTTATCTATTTATCTATTTGTGTATATATCTATAAATTTGTATATATATCTGTCAGTATATCTATCTGTCTATCTATTTATATTTCTATCTTTATATATGTCTATATATCTATCATCTTTCTATCTCTTTATCTATATATCTATCTATCTATCTATTTATATTTCTATCTTTCTATAGGTTTATCTATATATATATCTATATGTTTATCTATCTATCTATATATCAATCTATCAATCAATCAATCAATCTGTCTATCTATCTATCTATATATCGATCTATCTATCTATCTATCTATCGATCTATCTATTTATCTATCTGTCTCTCTGTCTAACATTTTGTCTATCTATCGATTATTTATTTTTTAGTCTTTCTATCTATCTATCAAATCAATCAATCTATCAATCTTTCTATCTATCTATTGATCTATATATCTATCAATCAATATTTCTATCTATCTATCAACCTATATGTTTATCTATCTATCTATCTATCTATTTGTCTGTCTATCTGTCTATCTATCTATCTATCTGTCTGTCTGTCTATCTATTTATCTTTCTATCTATATATTTATCTATCTATTTATGTGTCAATCTATCTATCTATTTGTGTATCTTTTTATCTATTTGTCAATCAATCTATCTATCTATATATTTACCTATCTATATATCTATATGTCTATTTAGCTATCAATTTTTCTATCTATTTTTCTATCTGTATATGTATGTATATATATATATATATATATATATATATATGTTTATATATCTATATATCTATTTATATAACTATATATCTATTGATTTATATTTTTATATGTCTATCTATCTATATATTTGTCAATCTATCTATCAATTAATCTGTTTATCTATCTGTCTCTTTATGTATATTTCAATCTATAAATCTATCTATCTATTTGTCTATATATCTATTTGTCTTTATATTTGTCTATCTATGTGTCTATATATCTGTCTATCTATCTACTATCTATCTATCAATTTATCTTGCTTTTAATCTATCTATCTATCTTGCTTTTAAACTATCTATCTATTTATCTATTTATCTATCTATCTTTCTATGTATGTATCTTTTCTAATCTAACTATTTATATATTTATCTATCTATCTATACATGTGTTTATCTATTTTTCTATCTATATATTTAACTATCTATTTGTCTATCTTTTTATTTACATGTCTATCAAACTATCTATCTATCTAACTATCAGTTTATCAATCAATCAATCTATCTGCCTGACTATATGTATATCTATCTATCTATTTGTCTATCTATCAGTCTATAAATCTATCTATGTATCTGTCCCTCTATTAATCTATCTATCATCTTTCTACCAATCTATCTACCTGTCAATATACATTTCGGTCTATCTATAAGTTTATCTGTCAATCAATCAATTTTTCTTTCTTTAAATTTATTTATCAATCTGTTTATCAATCTGTCTAAAATTTTGTTTATTTAACTATCAATTTATTTATTAATCTGCTTATCAATATGTCGATCTATATGTCTATCAATCAATCAATCTATCTATCTATATGTTTTTCTATCTCTTTATCTATATGTCTTTATTTATTTCTCTCTATGTATTTATCTATCTATATATCTATCTATCTATCGATTTATCTATTAGTCTATCTATTTATTTATCGAAATGTTTATCTATTTAACTATTTGTCTTTCTATCTATCTGTCTATCTATTTGATTATATTTCTACTTATCTGTCTATCTATTATTCTATCTATCTATCTATTTATCTATCTGTCTATCTATCTATCTATCTATCTATCTGACTCTCTATATATCTTTATATCTGTTTGTATATCTATCTATCTTTCTATCTGTCTGTCTGTCTATCTATCTATTTGTCTATTTATCTATCTATTAATATATCAATCTATCCATCAATATTTCTATCATTCTATTTATGAATCTATCTATAAATGTATATTTAAATATGTCTATAAATTTATATATCAAATTTAATTATCAATATATAGATTTATCTGTCTATCTATCAATTTATTTGTCTATCTATCTGTGTATATATATGTAAATTTATCTAACTTTCTATTTATCTATTTATCTGTGTGTGTGTGTGTGTGTGTGTGTGTGTGTATATCTATTTATCTGTCTCTATATCTATCTATCTATCTGTCTATCTATCTATCTATACATTTATCTATATTTTTGTCTATCAATCTATCTATTTTTCTATTTTCCTATATATCTATTTATCAATTTATTTTTTAATAATATATCTATCTATATATCTACCAATCTATTTATGTATCTATCTTTCAGTATATGTATAAAGCTATTTATCTATGTATTTATCTATCTATCACTCTATAAATTTGTCTATCTTTCTATCTATCTATCAATCTATCTATTAATCTATCTATCAATCTACCGATCAATCTATCTATAAATCTGTCTATAAATCTATCTATAAATTTTTATTTCAATCTGTCTAATTATCTGTCTATCTATTTTTTTATTTATTTTTCTATCTATTTATCTATCTATTTATTTATCTATTTGTATATCTATCTATCTATTTATCTATCTGTTTATCTATAAATACGTCTATCTATCTATCTCTCTATCTATCTGTCTATATATCTCTATCTATCTATCCATCAATCTATCCATCAATCTATCTATCCAACTATCTATAAATGAGTCTATCAATCTAACTATCTATTTGTATATCTATCTATCTACATTTCTATCTATCTATATATCTAATTGTGTCTCTATCTGTGTATCTTTCTATCTGTCTATCTATTTATCTTTTCGTCTATCTATCCATCTTTCTATTCGTCTATCTATCCGTCTATCTATCTATCTATTTGTATAGCTATCTATGTCTTAATCTATATGTCTTTCTATCTGTATATCAATTTTTTTTATCTGTCTAACTATCTCTCTAACTATGTAAGTATTTATCTTCTATCTATATGTCTATGTATCTATCTATAAAACTATTTTTCTTTCTATTTGTCTATCTATTTGTCTATCAATCTTTCTAACAATTTGTATATATTTATATCTATTTGTGTATCTATCTATAGACCTGACCAATGTATTTATTTATCTTTATGTCAATCTTTCTATCAATCTATTTGTTTAACTATCTGTCTATCAATCTATCTATAAATTTGTCTATCAAAATATTTATACATTTGTCTATCAAATTTCTATCAATCAATCTATGATTTTTTTTTATCAATTTGTCTATCAATATATCCTGGCATATGTCTATCTATCTGTCTATCTATCTAATAATCTATATGGCTATCTATCTGTCTATATTTCTTACTATCTATCTATTTGTCTATCTATATGTTTATCTATCAGTCTATCTATCAGTCTATCTATCAGTCTATCTATACGTCTATCTAATTGTATATTTATCTATCTATCAATCTAGATATCTATCTATCTGTCTGTCTATGTATCTATCTATCTTATGTCTGTCTGTCTATCTATATGTCTCTCTATGTGTCTATCTATCTGATAATCTATATGTCTATATATTTATCAATCTATCTTTCTATCTTTGTCTATATCTATGTCTATCTATGTGTATATCTTTGTGTCTATCTATCTATATATTTATATTTTTGTCTATCTATTTGTCTATGTATTTGATTATATATTTGTCTATCTATCTATATATCTATCTAAATAATTGTCTAACTATTTAGTAAACTATCTATTTATCAAAATTTATATCTATCTATTAATATATGTGTCTAATATATTTCTATCTATCTATCTATTTATCTTTTTTTCTATTTGCATAATAATTTACTATATATCTCTCTATCTATATATTTATATGTCTATCTATCTATCTGTTTGTCTTTCGTTCTATCTATCTATCTATCTATATGCCTATTTATCTGTCACATTATTAATCTATCTATATGTCTATATATTTGTCTATATATCTATCTATATATATGTCTATCTATTTATCAATCTATCAAATTATCTATCAATATATCTATCTATTTATCTATCTGTATATTTATTTGTCTATTCATCTATCTATATATATTTTCTATCTAGTCGTTTATATATCTATCTATCTGTCTGTCTATCTATGTGTCTATATATTCTGTTAATCAATCTGTCTATCCATTAGTCAATCTATATATCTATATATCTATCTATATTTCAATCTCTCTATTAATCTCTCAATCGATCTATATATAAGTCTATCTATTTGTCTATCTATCGATATATCTATTTGTCTATCTATTTGTTTATATATGTATATTTCTATCTATCTATTCATTGGTCTATCTATATGCCTCTCAATTGATATATTTATATATATCAATCAATCAAAATATTGTTTTATTTATCTGTATATCTTTTTATCTATATATCTATCTAATAATCTATTTATCTATATGTATAACTATTTGTCTATATATCTATATATCTATCTATTTAACAATATATCTATTGATTTGTCTATTGATTTGTCTACCAATATATGTATATATCTATCAATATATTGATTTAACTATATTTCTATATATCTATAATTTATTCTCTCTATCTATCAATCTATTTTCTTTCTATATGTCTATCTATCTATATATCTATCTATATATCTATCTGTGTGTCTATCTTTCTATCTATATATCTATCTATTTGTTTATCTATATGTCTATCAATAATTATTGATCTTTCTATCTTTCTTTCTATCAATATGTCTATTTATGTGCCTTTTTATTTTTCTTTCTAACTTTTTATTTATCTATCTATCTTTCAATCAATCAATCTATCTATTTATTAGTCTACCTATCTATCTATCTATAAATTTATCTGTATTATAATCTATCAATCTATCTGTTTATATATCTGTCTATCTATAAGTATATCTATCTATCTATCTATTACTATGTCTATCTATTTGTCTATCTATTTTTTTACCTACATGTCTATCAATATGTGAATCTATCTATATGTATATTTGTCTACCTATGTGTCTATCAATCTTTTATCAATCTATCTAACAATATTTCTATCTATCTGTCTCTATATTTATCTATCTATCTATTTACCTATCTATTTGGCTATCTATCTATCTATCTTTTTATCTATCTATTTATCTATTTATCTATCTAGCTATCTTTCTTTCTTTCTATCTATTTATCTTTCTTTCTATCTATCTATCTATATATCTTTCTAAATATCTTTCTAAATATCTTTCTAAATATCTTTCTAAATATATTTTAAAATATCTATCTATATATAATCTATATATCTATTTATCTATTTATTTAACTTTATTTCTATCTATCTATCTATCTGTATGTATGTCTGTCTGTCTATCAATCAATCAATCTATATATATATCTATTGATCTATTAATCAATCTATCTATTTATCTATTTATCTTTCTATCTATCTAGTTATCTATATAACTTTCTATCTATCTATCTATCTATCTATATACCTATTTATTTATCTGTCTATCTATCTATCAGTCTATCAATATGTCTACTTATCTATCTATCGATCGAATAATTATTTTTTCTATCTACCTGTCTATAAAATTATCAATCTATCTATCTGTATATATGTCTATTTATCTATTTTTCTATCTTTCTCTATGTCTATCTTTCTATCTATATTTTGACTATCAATTTGTCTATCAATTTGTCTATCAATCTATCCATCAATTTCTCTATCAACCTATCTATCAATATATCTATCAATATGTCTATAAATCTATCTTTTAATTTGTCTATAAATGATACAATCAATCTATCATCTATCTATCTGACTATCTATCTGTCTATCTATTTATCTCTCTATCTATCCATTTATCTATATATATATATATATATATATATATATATATATATATATATATATCTATTTATCAATATTTCTATCAATCAATCAATCTATCTATCTATCTATCTTTTTATTTATTTGTTTATCTTTCTTTCTTTCTATAAATCTATCTGTCTATATATGTGTCAATTTATGTATCTATCTGTGTCTATCTATTTGTCTTTCTATTAATTAATCAATCTTTCTATATTTATATCAGTCTATTTATATATTGGTCTATTTATCTGTCTATCAATCTGTGTATCTATTTTTATATCTATTTATCTATCTATGTGTATATGTATATGTCTTTCTATCTATATATCTATTCATCAGTCTATATATATATCTATCTATCTATCTATGTATTGTTATATATATTTATATTGATATATATTTTTGCTAATCTAAAAGTCTAACATTTTTTCTATTTATATATCTATATATCTATCTTTCTTTCTTACTATCGATTTTTATATCTATCTATATATTTTACTATCTATATATCTATCTGTCTAACTATCAATATATTGATCTCTCTATAAATATATATCTATATGACCATATTACTGTCTAATTATATTTCTGTCTATCTATCTATATGTTTGTCTTTCTATATTTCTATCTATCAGGCTATCTATCTATCTATCTTTCTTTCTTTCTATGTATTTTTCTATCTAAGTGTCTATTTATGTATCTATATATCTATCTATTTTTCTGTATGTCTATAAATCTATCTATCTAGGTGCTTATCTATCTATCTAGGTGCTTATCTATCTATCTAGGTGCTTATCTATCTATCTTTCAATCTATTTGTCTATATATCTATCTATTTATCTAGATATATGTATATCTATCTTTCTGTTAATCTATCTATCAATCAATCTTTCAATCTGTCTATTTATATATCTTTTTATTTATCAATCTATTTATCAATCAATCTATCTATCTATCTAACTATATATTTATCAATCTATTTATCAATCCTTCTATCTAACTATCTATCGATTTGTCAATCTATCAGTCTATCAATCTGCCTATCAATATATCTATCTTTGTATCTATCTATCTATCTGTCTTTGTGTCTATTTGTCTATTTATCTAATTGATTTATTTGTCTATCTATCTGTGGATCTATCTTTCTCTATATTTTTCTATCTATATGTCAAGATATATTTCTATTTTTCTATCTATCTTTATGTCTATCTATTTGTCAATCAATATGCCTCTTTATTCATCTATCTATGTATCTTAATGTCTATTAATATCTTTATCTATCTATCTATCTATCTTATTTTATAACTATCTACCTATCTATATATATATATAGTATATCTTTCTATCTATTTATCAATTTATTTATCTGTCTATCTATCGGTATATAAATATGCCTATCTATCTAGCTATCTATCTGTCCATCTATCTATCTACTTATCTTTATATCTATCTATAAAATTGTCTATATATATATATCTGCCTTATTGTTTATCTAGCTAAATATCTATCTATTTGTCAATCTATCTATCAATCTATCTATTGATTTATTTTTCTATCTATATGTGGATTTATCTTTGTATCTATTTGTCTATCTATCTGTCTATCTATATTTCTATCTATCTATATATCTATCTTTATGTCTATATATTTGTCAATATATCTACCCATTTATCTATCTATCTATCTATCTTTTTGTTTATCAATATGTTTATTTATATAACTATCTATCTATTTTTATATCTATCTACATATCTATTTATCTATCTGTATATCTTTCTATCTATCTATTTGTCTATCTATATGTCTATCTATCTGTCTATCTGTCTATCTATCTATATGTCTATTAATATTTCTATTTATCAGGCTATCTATCTATTTATATGTCAATCTATATGTCTATCTATGTTTCTATCAAATTGTCTATTTATCAATCTATCTATTTATATATCTGTATATCTATTTATCTAATAGCCTATTTGATTGTTTATCTATCTAACTCTATATTTATATGCATGTCTATTTGTCTATTTGTCTATCTTTTTTTTATCTATCTACATGCCTGCCTCACTGTCTTTCTTTATATCTATCTACATGCCTGCTTAACTGTCTACCTACCTAATTGGATGCTTGTCTATCTGTCTTTTTTCTATCTACTTATCTGTCTATCTATCAATCTCTCTATCTATTTGTCTATATGTCTATCTGTCTATCTTTCTATCTATCTATTTATTTATCTATCTATCTATCTATTTATATGTCTGTCTATCTATCTATTTGTTTGTCAGTCTATCTATTTGTCTAAATATTTGTCTATCTATATATCTATTTATCTTTTTATCTATCTATCTATATGTTTTTTTATCTATGCATCTAACTATCTATTTAACTATCTATCTATCTATATATCTATCTTTATAATAATCCATCTATCTATATATCTGTCTTTCTAACAATCAATCAATATGTCTATCTATTTGTCTATCTATCTATCTATCTACCTATCGATTTGTCTATCTACCTATCTATCTGTCTAATTATTTGTTTATTAATCTTTCTATCAATATGTCTATCAATTTATCTATTAATCTGCCAATCAATCAATCTGTCAATCTGTCAATCAATCTATCTATCAATCTATGTTTCAATATATCTATAAATCTATCTATCAATCTATCTATCTATCTATCAATCTATCTAATTATTTATCTATTTATAAATCTTACTATCTATATGTCAATCAATCTATCTATCTATATATTTGTTAATCTATATATCTATATATCTATCTATCTTACTATCTTTCTATTTATCAATCTGGCTATTTATCTTTCTATCTTACTATCCATCTATTTGTCTATCTATCTGTCTATCTATTTATCTATATATATTTCCATATATCTGTTTATCAATATGTCTATCTATTTGACTATCTATTTATATAATAATCTTTCAAAATATCTATCTAATAATCGAATAATCTTTATGTATATCTATCTATCTATGAATATGTCTAGGTATATATCTATATCTTTCAATCTATCTATTGGTCAATGTATATGTCTAACAATCTGTCTCTCAATCTTTCTAACTATCTGGCTAACTAAGTGTCTAACTATCTATATGACTATCTATCTATCTTTCTATTTATTTTTCTATCTTTCTATCTATCTATTTAGCGGTATGTTTGTCTATCAATCTAACTAACTAACTAACTAACTATCTATCTATCTATTTATCTATCTGTATATCTATCTATCTATCTAACAATCTATATATCTATATATATGTCTATCTATGTATCAATCTGTGTGTCTTTCTATCAATCAATAAATCTATTTCTCTTTATATTTATCAGTTTATCTATATGTTTAACTATGTGTCTCACAATATGTGTATCTATCTATCTATCTTTTTGTATATGTATTTATAGATCTATCTGTCTATCTATTTATTTATCTATATTTTTATATATCTATTAATCAGTGTGTGTGTGTGTGTGTGTGTGTGTCGATCTATTTGTCTAACTATTTATCTATCTATATGTCTATCTATCTGACTAACTATTTATCTTTCTTACTATCTATCTTTATATCTATATTTATATCTATCTTTATATCTATCTATTTATCTTTCTATTTATATATCTTTCTTTCTAATTATCAATCTAATTATCTTTCTATAAATATATCTATTTTTTTGTCTATATAACTATGTAACTTTATTTCTATCTATCTGTCTATATATATTTTTATCTATCTATGTATCTCTTTGATTTTCTACCTATATTTATATATTTCTGGCTAAATATATGTCTAACTATCAATCAATTAATCAATCTATCTATCTGTATATCTATCTGACTATTCATCTATCTATATATGTAACCATCTGTCTATCAATGTGTTTATCAATTTGTCCAACTATCTATATTTCTATCTATTTAAGTGTATATCTATTTATCTATCTATCTATATGTCTATCAATATATATATATATATATTATAATCTTTCGACATATCTATCTATCTATATATCTAGCTTTCAGTCAATCAATCTATGTATCAATCTCCCTATCAAAAATTTTTTCAATCTATTTATATATATTTCTATCTATCTACCTATGTCTATCAATGTATTTGACATTCTATAAATTTATATATTTATCTATATATCTATCTTTCAATGTATCTATTTGTATAGCTATCTATCTGTCACTCTGTCTACCAATATATTTGTCTATTAGTCTTCTGACAACCTGTTTGTTTGTCTATTTATCTATCTTTTAATTAATCTACCTATCATCTCTCTATCTTTTTTTTCTATCTATCTATCTATTAATCTCTCAATCTATATATATATATATATATATATCTATCTATCTATCTGTCTGTCTATCTATCTATCTATCTGTCTATCTATTTATCTTTCTATCTGATTATCTATGTCTATCTATCTCTATATCTATATATCTATCTATCAATTTATTTATCTTTATGTCTATCGATCAGTCAATCTGTCTACCTATCTATCTGTCTATCAAAATGTCTATCTATTTATCTATATATCTATGTATTTGTCTTTCTATCTGTCTATCTATCTATCTTTCTATATATCTATCTGTGTTTCTATCTATCTGGCTATATATATAGATATATATATATATATATATATATATATATATATATGCATATCTATTTGTCTATCTATCTGTCAATCTATCTATATATCTATCTGTCTATCTATCTTTCTATGTATAAGACTATCTATCAATCTATCTATTTTTCTATTTATTTGTCTATATATCTATCTACCTATCTATCTATATATCTATTTATATGTTTGTCTATTTGTCTATCTAATTGTCTTTCTAGCTCTCTATATCTATATGTACTTATCTACCTAATTATCAATCTATGTATCTATCTATCTATCTATCTATTTATCTATAAATCTGTCGATCAATCAATCAATCTATCTGTCTATCAATCTTTCTATTAATCTATCTATTTATCTATCTATCTATCTATCTTTATTTCTTTCTTTCTAACATTCTATCTGTCTATCTATCTATATATAAGTAAGTCTACCTATTTATTAGCCTTCATGCCTGTCTATTTGTCTGTATGTCTATATATTTATCTATATATCTATCTATCTATATGTCTGTCTATCTATCTATCTATTTGTGCATCTATCTCTCTCTATATCTGTCTATATTTCTGTCTATATTTCTGTCTATCACTATAAGAAAATATTAATTTAGATAGGATAATTTAGCTAGGGATCAATCTTTAGCTAAATTACGAGGGATTATCTAGGGAATAACAAGGGATTTCTAATGTTACTCTGAAATAAAAATTTGTGATAGATAGCTATGGATTAGCAATGGAATTGGCTGAATGAAAATTTTTCGTCGCTATTTTTTCGTAAATTTCTACACAATGAAAATCAGGCAATTTAGCGACGGATTTTGCAATGGAATTCTCATATCTAATTATTAGCGATGAATTTTAGTGATGGATTTGGAATTTAGCAATGGTGTTAGCATTTGAATTTTCCCTAGCTAATTATTAGAGATGGATTTACCAATGGATTTTCCCTAGCTAATTATATTCAGGCATAATTCGTCACAAAAATTTTTATAAATTCCATGCAAAAAAAGTGGGAAATTCAGCGACAGATTTAGCAACAAAATTTTCCTAGCTAATTTAAATATGTAACTAAATAATTATTTGAATTTATTTTTTTATGATTTTATATATAATTGGAAGTGATAATTCCTTAAATATTTATTTTCTAAAAATATATGTATCTAGCTAGGGATTTTTCCATAATTATTTGGGTTTGTTAAATTTTTTGTCGCTAATCTTTAATGAAATTTTTTAAGCATTATTTATTTTAATATTATATAAAATTTTAATATTAAAGGTATATATGTCATGGTCTATAGATGAGCGATCCTTGAAAGATACAATCACCTCATATAATAATAAAAATATGATATTATAAAAAAAAATTAATAAATATGTAAATACGAATAAAAATTTATATTAAATATGACTAAAATAACTATTTTTTGATTATAATTTATTAAAAAAATTAAACTTACTTTTTTTTGAAATATTTATTTATGATATTTAAATATTTGTATTAACAAACATTATATAATTTATTATATAATTATAATATTTTAAAAATATTTTAATTAATAAAAAAAATTTACTACTAATAAAAAAACTAAAATAAATAATTGTTTGATTAAATAAAAAAAATTTTAAAAATATATGAATAAACAAATAAACTAGAAAATATTTATAAAAATAAAAGTATAAAATAATATTTTTATGATTATAGGAAATTTTTAAACATATAATGACTAGAAGATTTGAAATGTTTGAATTATAAAAAAAATTTAACTTTTTAATAAATTTTTTTAAAAAATAAGTTGCTATTTTAAGATTAATTATTGATGTTTTAATTATATCAAAAAAAAAATTTGATGATTTAAAAAATTAATATTTCACTGTAGTTATTAAATGAATACTTCAAACAATAAAATTTATAATGACTAATAAATTCAAATTTTATGCTTTTATAATTATTTCATATTATATTAATAAAAAATAAATTGTATTCTTATAAATTTATAACCATATTATATATATATATATAGATGCATATTTTATTATTATATAAAATTATTTTATTTGTTTATTAAATAATATAATTTATGGTTAAATAAAAGTCTATTTCAATTATTTTATTTAAATTATTTATTTTTATAATTTTATTGTAGTCTTATTTTATTGTATTTTATTATATATATAGTTACATCAATTTTAGTATTTATATAAGGTTTCATTGAAAAAAAAAAGCTAAGTCATTAACACTTAGCAATTTTTCAATCTTTCAAATGATGAAGGAGAGGCGAAACGTGACTACGGGAGAAACCTAAATCTATTTGTTCTTGTTACTACATAATATTATCATTGTTCTTCTCCTTCAGAATGCTATCTACATATCTCCGTCTCTCTCAATTTGATTATCACTAGCGGATTTTCATTTTTACAAAATATTCAGATATGAACTTTTTTTCATTTTCCCCCAATTTTCCTTCTTTTTGCTTCTATTTCCATATCAACTATATGATTTTGACTCTACACCATTAATGAAACAATAAATTGTCAGTGTAATCTTTGTTCTTTTACTGTTTAAATTTTTAGGATTTTATTCATTTCAAATACTAAATGTTTGCATTTTGTTTTCTCCTTCTGTAACTAAAATAAATAAATGATGCTTGATGTTTTCCGCTTCTGTAACTTAGGAAAAAACAAAATTAATGTTAATGGGTTCTATTTTTTTGTCTCTGAATATATTATAAACAGATAATTGTATATATAACTTTTATACATTTATATAATCATATGACATTATATATAAATGTCTATACTTTAATATATATAAATGTATTACATTATATTGAAACACTGATATGTTTATATTAACATATAATGTTATATATAAATATTTATACATATGTATTATAGTATATAAATATCTATATAATATTTACATAAAACTATCTATTTATATAATTTTTTATTAACAATTATATTACATAAAATGTTTATACATTTGTGTAAACATTTATATAACATATTTATTTTTATGTAAATATAGAATATTTATAATGTTTATATAAATGTGATATATATAATATAATATTTATAAAAGGGTTACATATATATAATTATATATAAGTAACATTTATAAAAATATTTTAAACACAAATATTATATCTAAATACTTGTTTAATTATATAATCATATGCCATTATATATAAAAGTATTAATAACTATATTTATAACTATACATAACTTATTTTTTAACTATATAATAATGTATAACTATATGTATAATTCTATATACCTATATTTCTAACAAAATATACTATATGTATAATAATATATAATTGTATTTTACTAAATGTATTACTATATAAATGTTATATATATTTATATTTTTAACTACATAATTATATTACATCTTATTCATCAATGTATCTACCGATAGTGCATAAAGTAAAATCAATTCGTGCATTGGTGTTGCTTTCTCTCTCTCAGCTCCTCTGATCACCATCTTTCTGCTGTGACAAAGCTGTCCAAGTCATGGTGCGTCATGTATAATAAAAAATCCCTTCACCCATATGAGTTTCGTATGGTGAACAATGCGTACCATATCTGTACGAAATTTAAACTAGTCAATCAAATCAAAATAAATAAAAAAAAAGTTATGTTATGATAAATATATAATATTACAGTATATACGTACATATATACTATAGAGTATATGTACTTATATACTAGCATTTCATTGGTTACATATATTACTATAGTATATGCACATATAAACTGCAGTATATATACATATATACTGAGTACATATATACTCAGTATATATGTCCATATAATATTGTAGTATTATATATACATATACTGCAATATATATATATACGAATATACTGAGTATATACGTACATATATACTTAGTACATACCTATGTATATGCTTGGCATATACATACGTATGTACTCAGTATTTTTTATGATCACTAATTTCAGTTTTTTTAATCTTGAATTATCACCTCTATATCATTGTATTCTAAAAAAAAAGCTCAGTGAAAAACCTCATGGATTTTCAAGGAGGGCATGTGCGGAAAAAAATCATTTATTACGAAAAAACATAGGAAGATAAAATCATCAACTATGCGCTCAAAGTTGATCTCCTTCAATTTCCTTGGAAGTTCAGAGATCTTCAAATCAAGCTCCAAATATTCTTTAAGGATCCAAACATGGAGAAGCTACAGATGTAAAGAGAAATGGAATCAAATAAGTATTGACCATATAGAAAAGTAATATTCGGGGTGATGTTTATATGCATATCTGAAATCATCATACTTGATAAGGTCTTTTAATGGAAGATTTACTTTCTTGCTTGTTGATGAAAGAAATGTTTTTGTCAGCCATTACAACTTGTTTAAACCACATCTTGACTACGCCAAACTTGAATTGGCTCCTGGAGGCATGGTTTTGGCTTCTACAACTGATTCACAACGACTTCCCTCTCTGCTCTTATATGAACACATCTTATCAAGGACAATCCAAAAAACTTATTTATATTTCAATGCCAATTAATTTCAAAAGCAAAATGAACTAGCTAGAGCATTTTAATACACGCTTACCTCTTTTAATATTTGAACTTTATGGGTTGCCAAAGCTAGCATTATCAGATCATCATCTTGCACTCAAACATTCATTACTATTCAGAAATTAAAAGTGATTCAGAAGAACAAGATTTAAGCATGTAACAATGGAAGTTAGAAATCTTCAATTTCATTATGCAATAAAATTTGCATGATAGACCATACATGCAGTAATAGCAATTTTGATTATAATCAGGAAGTTTGAGCTGTAGGCCAATAAAAGCTATTAAATTGTGCTCGCCTTCCACCTTGACATTAGAATTGGACTGAAAGACCTGTAACACGCCCAATGTAATGCTAGAAACACCTTATTGAAGAAGATAAAAGGGCCTGAAACTAAATGCTTAGACTAACTCTATATCGTGTGAGAACACTGAGAAGCATAGGAGGGAGAAGAACCCCATGTCAATTTCATTGTCTTTTGGTATTAGGAAGAATCTTCTTTGTTGCTGATTCATTTTAGCATAGGGTGCAACCCTATCTACAAACATAATTTAATCCACGAATAATTCATAAGTAAAGGATAGAAGATAAAAGATCGATGAGGTGTGACCGAACCAATTCAAGATGATGCATGGGCACATGGCAGCCATGTATGAACACAAAAACCATACCGAAGGCCATATATAATAGCTTACAAGGTCTTACGATGCTGAAAAGCCTATCAATGTACTTATACATGTTGTTGAATACTTCTTCAAAGGACGTCGAAGGAAAAATCTGAATCAGTTTGATAATGAAATTAATGCAAGAACGAAACTAGAGCTTAAAAAATCACACATATTGGACTCTCAGGGATGGTTAGCATCCTTTAGTTCTTTGTCCTCTAGTACTCCATGCAGATAGAGAACGTTGTTACACCTGCGCATGGAGCATAATAGTAGTAGATTTAAAAACCAATAAATAACACAACACCATGCCACTGATATATAGATTGACTAGTGCATGCAATACCAATTGCCATTTGCTAGAAATTTTACACTGCGAGATAAGAATGAGCTTATTATTAAATTGAATCAAGATTACTCCAAGATTTCTAGTGAACTGCCGATCAAAATATTATTTTGTGTTGCCCAGCATCACGCATCAGTCCATGGTTAATTATAAGAATATTAGAAAGTGCCAAATAAAAATGAAATAGAAATTGAAATGAAAACAGGATGTGTGGTATTGAATTTTGCATACTTATAGGTTCATATATGGAATCCACCAAAGCAAGAAAACATGAAAGAAACAAAGAAAAAAATGAGAAAAAAATGCAATGCACATGAGGATGTAGATCTGCACGAAATAAGAGTGTCAAGAACAAACCTGCATTTGTGTGGGACTAGAAATTTTTAATTCATCTCACACCTTCAGAAGCTAAGGTTCTATTCCCAACACCAAGAAGACTAGCCAATTCTTTTACATACCTGTTATATTCTAAAATTATACCCAAAATATTCAGGGACACACAAACATATTCATAGATATATAAAAACAGTAATTATAGACATGAACAAATGAAAATCTAAGTTGATAGTCATACAACTTCAACAAATATCTAAAAGATGTACAGAAATTATGTTTAGAGAGAAAGAGAATGCAAAAATAAAATGTTTTATGAATTATGAAGATAATAGAAGCTCAGCCTCCTTTTGATCCAGCTGAAATCGGTAAATATTGGACCCATGCATTATAAAGACCGTGGCAATATCTAAATGCTTTGAATCATAATTTTTTCATGCATCTCACATTAGATGTCCTACAAAGATTCATTATTAGGTTAATTGGAAAAGCAACGAATAAAACCAGAATAAAAAAAATTGAAACCTCCAAAAAAATCTCATTATGTTTTGCTACACATAGACAAAAATCAAAAATAGTTCAGAAATAATTCTGATATGAAATCATCCTCATAATTAGTATTGAGATTTTGTGCTAGCCTCTCCTATGATATTATGCAGCTGAATCTCAGAATGCTATCGGTCGCGTTAATGACGCTAATTATGACTCCATATAGGACATCTGATGTTACATTACATTCATAATATCTTTCAACTCATCATTTATTTCTTTAATTTCTTGCATTTCTTCCATCAAATGAGTAATCTTCTCATCATTCTCTTCTTTCATTTCCTGCATTTTTTCCTTCAAACTAGTAATCTGCTCATCTTTCTTTTCTTTCATTTCATCTATTTCTACCTTCACATGATATAACTGCTCATTCTTCTCTATCATTTTGGTCTCCATAACTTCAATATGTTCATTTGTTTTCATTTCTTGTTGTTTGACTGCTACAACATAATTCCACTCACTTCGAGCCAATTTCATACGCTTGCTGCTTCTTATGACCTCTTATGGTCTACAAATAAATAGAATCATAGCAATTGGTTAAAGATCCATAGAACCCTCAACTTGTTGATAAGTAGCTGTCACACATTTCTCCATGAATTATTGAGATAAAACAGAGAGACATACTATTCTAGATATACATAAAATAAATAGAATATATTGCATTCCAAACAACTTTCAAAATGTACTGTAGTATAATAAAATTTTATTAATATAACAGATTCTTAGAGTAACCATCTTAGACTTGTTGTCAATAAAGTGACCATCCGCTTTCTTCACATGTATCTTCCTAAAAATCTCAAAAAAATTGGTATCTCTACCCAATTCTCCAGCCTAGAAAATGTAATTATAAAGTCATAAAATAACATATGATAAAAAATTTTAACAAAAGTAATAAAATTATGCATAGATTTGATTTATTTGGACTATTAGGACAACCACTAAATATATAAATATTCTAAATATTAAAATTGTACCAAATCTTGAGCGTACGCAATGCTTGACTTTGATTCTCTTGTGTGTCGAGAGATTCTTGTACTTAGTCAGTCTATCTCAGTTCATCGATTTTTGCTGGCAATCTCTGATTTTTTCTTCACATCTGGCTCTTCACAATACTTTAGCCACTCCGGCCAGTCATCCTCGGATATATAATCAGGCTGTTCTTTTTATTCTTCAATTTATGGAGAAAATCAGAATACCATTCAGCAGCATTGCTCTTCCATAATAACTCTATCTTCCCATCAAATTTGGATGCCCATGTCCATTGATTCTATATATAGAAAAATCATAAAAGAATTTATATTAATAACAAGGATATAATTATTTACTGCTTGAATAATAACCAACATAATAGTTAACTAATTAGATAATTAATTTTCAATGTTTTAGTTTCATTATGTTTATCTGAAAGTCATTAAAATAAGACTCTTTTGTTGATTTAGAACTCTTTCTTCCATGAGAATGCTTTAGAATCAACTATTTTCTTGAAAGTCATTGTAATTAAAGTCGAACACTTGTGAGATGGAATAAAACTGTACAAATAAATAAATAACATTTAAAATAAGAAAATTATAACTATAATAAAAAAACCACTAGTGGTAACATCAAAATTTTTTATTCATGTAAAATTTACATATTTCTTATATCCCCCATCTATAATCTCAATTCCTAACTTAGCACTGAATGCATAGGAAGGCACGACATTTGATGATGTTGATGGTTTTGTAAATGGGGGAACTATCGGTGTAAAATATGCCGTAGAAAATAGAGATGGATCAAAAGTATGTGCAGGAAGGACAAGGGTGGTAGGCTAATATCTGATAAAGGTGATAGTAAGGGCCTTAATGATGGTGATGGTGATGAAAATGGAGATGGTGATTGTGATGTTGAAGTCTAGATATGGTGGGTATGAGATGGTACTGAATTTGCAACATTATGTAAAATACTAGATGAATTTGGTTCATTTTTGCATCCACAGCCACATCCTTTAAGCACCATATGCTGTACAAAAAAAATAAACAACAAATAACAGAGATATGATGAACAACCATGCATTTTAGAATAAAACACATCAATAAATTTCAACATAATATAGAAAGTATTTGATAGTTTAATATTATCATAGAATTATAACAGTTTAATTATCGGCATCATTATCATTCTCCAATGGATCTTGTGACATTTCGTTTAATTCTGATGGAAGTTCCAACTTATCTTTATATAGAAATTGATAATCTTCAATTTCTATTAGGCCACCATTTGAGTCACATAAATTTTCTAGATCTTCATATACATTCACAGGCTCAATATAATTAATGTCATCTTCTTGGACTACTAGTGCAATAGCTAAGTCTGTACTTCTTTGCTGAGATGTTGGTACTTCAAAATTTGATCAAGCTTTGATTTTACAAATCAACCACCAATCACTTTTATCATGAGAAAAACTCAGGTGTGTATAATAATATACTTGTGTGGCTTTAACTGCCATAATAAATGGCTCATATCGATTATATCTATGTTTATGGTTAACATCCACTAGCTTATAATCTTAATAAATCTTTGTACCCACATTTCGTGTAGGATCAAACCACTAACACAATAATAATACAATCTTATTATTTTCGAGTCCAGGATACTCCAACTCAATAGCTTCTGTGAGTTGACCATAATAATCAATCTCATCTGTACTATAACTTGAGCCTTTAATGCATAAACCACTATTCATTGTTGTTTTAGAGAATCGTGTCTGATTGTGTGAAATTTATATTTATTGACAAAATAATAGGATATGTTGTCACATATCTAAATGGTCCATTACTTAGATTATGAATTAAAATATTTGAATCTTCATTTGAAGGATCATTTGCCCGTGACATAAATTAAACAAATGATGTTAGCAAATAAAGGATACTATTAAATTAAATAATTCAAAAATTTTAAAACTTAATAATTCTCACATAATTTTTTAACCAATTTGCAAATTTAGTTTCTAGCATATAATCGACATCATTGATGAAAATTACTAGTTGCATATTTTTTAACTACTCAATATAAATACTGCACATATATAAAAAGAGTGAAAAATGTATATCAATTTTATATTATTCCAATTAAGGACAAAGTTAAATGATGATTAAACATGCAATGTTTTTGGGTATACATACTCAATATATGGTGGATCCACCTCACAATTAAATAAAACGTAGCTCTAAGTTGCTTTGTACTCTTTATCTGTCATAAATCTTTTTTTGCTCTTCCAAATGCTCTTCTAGGGTGCTTAAAGATAGATAGTTTGTCTACAGAATCACCTTCTACCATCACATGACCTCTATCATTCTGAGGCACATTTCTATTATTTGTATTGATATGATCTTCAAAATAATAAGAACAAAATGATGATGCTTCTTCTACTAAATATGCATTGCAAATTGAACCTTCAACTTTTTCTTTATTTCTAACATTCAATTTCAACTTACGAAGATACCTACAACTACAATGTTAGGTTTCAATTATATTAAATTACAATATTACTTTATGTATGAAATAATAAAACACAGCTAATTATATGTATTTACCTCTCAAAAGGATTCATCCACCTGTATTGCACTGACTCTACTATCCTTGCTTCATATGCCAGATGAACCGGCAAATGCACTATTAAGTCAGAAAAACATGATGGGAATTCTATTCAAGCTTACAAAGAATAAGTGGAATGTCATTCTCAAGCCTCACAATGTTATCTATTTTGATTGTGGTTGTGGTTAGTTGTTTCAAAAACAAACTAAGTTCTATAATGATCTTCTAAACACTTGAGGGAAGTAATTCACAAAATGCAATTGGTATTAATCTCTGCATAAAGACATGACAGTCATGTCTTTTCATTCCAAATAACTTAAGATTCTTCATATCCACGCATCTACCCATATTTGACACATATCCATCAAAAAATTTTAAATTTTTAGACCATCACACAATATCTTTCTTGCCTTCTTATCAAGTGTGTAATGAGCTTTATGGAATTTTCCTGTTGCCTCGTTTAGATTCAATTCAGGATGCCTACAGTAATCATTTAGCTCTTGACTTGATTTTAAAGTATCTTTTGTTTTTCCATTTACAGTAAGACCAATATTGAAAACAATTTCAAACTCATTTTTTTCAATATGCATTACATCCAAATTTTCACAAATAAAATTGGACTTCCAATAGGGCAAGTCTAAAAATATACTACATTTCCTCCTGTCAAATATTTTTCATATCGGTCCATTATTTCTAGGTAGCAATTTTTTTCAGTTATCTTCTTCAAGCCCAAACTCTGAATCTCTATCATAATATCATCTCATTTATGAACTGCTGGTGTAACTGTCATCACAGTTTTATTTTTTCGAAATGTAGTTCTATTTCTTCAAAATGGATGTTTAATAAATTTTACTTCTTTGAGATATTATATGTATTCACGCCAACATCCCACAAATAATTTAACTATGCTATAAGAGGTTATAAGAAAATATCCAGCATGTCTTTCGGATTTTGGCCCTGGAACCAATATTGACAAAAAATATATATTGCTTCCTAATACACAACCACGGAGGTATATTATAATGTGTCACTATCACTGGTCATGTTGAATATTGTTGTCTATATTGCCCTAATGGTAGAAATCCACCAATGTAGAGACCCAATCTCACTTTTCTACTTTCAGCTACAAAATCTTGATGTATATGATTAAAATACTTCCAAGCAAGTGAATTTGATGGATGAAGCATTACCCCTTCTTCAACCTCTTGCTCAGAATGCCACCTCATATCATTTTCTGTAGCATTTGATGCATATAGTCTCTACAACTTAGGAATTAAAAGAAAATAATATATCTTCTTAAATACAACTTTTAATTTGTGTCGCATATCTAAAACACAATATACCTTTTTAAACCGAGGATGATCACAAAACTTACTGCTAATTAAATCACTATCACCACCCCAATATAACATACATCTATTGAAACAACAATCAATTTTTTCCACTGGCAGACCCATTCCTCATAGTAACTTCTTAGTGTTGTAAAAGTTGTTAGTGACCAAATTATTATCCAGAACAATCTTTTTCATCAGTTCTATCACCTGATCAAATAATTTCTCATATATATGATTTTCTGACTTAATGCTCTTAAGTCGAGCCTCAAGTAATAATTGTGAATGTGTTTTACAACTAGACCACAACTCATTATTTGTAGCTTTAAGCATTTCATAAAATTACTCAGCTTCAGGATTAGGTGGTTCATCCATGTATCCATATTGAAGTCAGCACCAGCAGCTTCCATGATCATTCAATGGTATCTATTTGATGCTTCTTCACCAAAAACAAATGATTCTGTACCCACATTTTGATCAATGTTCAGAGCCATTGTACTTTCCCCATGATAAATCCAAACAAAATAATTTGGCATAAAGCCATATTTTGCCAAATGATATCTTATAGTGTTTACATCACGAAAAGAGATATTCTGACACTTGTGATGATTACATGGACACTTAATTTTTTCCTCCATCCATCCATCTCGCTTAACTACATGCAAAATTGGTGAAAGTTTCAAGCCCACTCAAAAAATCATTATTCAAAATTCCATTCATAAATCTTCTGTACATCCACTAATGATCTGAACTCATTTTGTACTATTTTATTTGCAAAGAATAATGCTCAAACATTATTTTGGATTTAACAATCAAGTACTTCAAAATATACTAATAATTAAATAAAATTACTTACAGATGAATATTTAAAAATTAAATTTCATGAATATCGAGGCAATGTATTTGCTGAATCTACATGAATTGATAAAGTAATTTATAGCACGATACAACTTAATAGATATCAGGCTTTACTTGATAAAGGGAGCAAAATATGATAATGCACAAAAAAATAAAGCAAAAAGAAAGAAATTTAAAGTTTGAAGGGGGAGAGTCAGAGATGGAGAGAGTGAGAGAGATGGAGAGAGTGAGAGAGAGAGAGAGAAAGGGGTGAAGGAGGGGGAGAGAAATGGAGAGAGAGGAAGAGAGAGAGAGAAAGTGGGAGAGAGGGAGAGAGAGAGAGAGAGAGTGGGAGAGAGAGAGAGAGAGAGAGAAAGTGAGAGAGAGAGTGTGTGTGTGTGTGTTTGTGTGGGAGAGAGAAAGTGGGAGAGAGAGGGAGAGAAAGGGGGGAGAGAGAGAGAGAGATAAAGGGTGAGAGAGAGGGGGAGAGATTTGGAGAGAGGGAAAGGGAGAAAGAGAGGGGGAGAGATTTGGAGAGAGAAAGAGGGGGAGAGAGAAAGAGGGAGAGTGAGAGAGGGAGAGAGAGAACAAGCAAGAAAGGAGAGGGAGAAAGAAAATAACAAGAAAGAGAGAGTGACACGTAAAGAAAAAAAAAGAAAGAGAATGACAGAAATAATCAGAGAGGGAGAGAGAGACACACAGAGAATGCAGTGTTAGAATGAAGAATTACATAAAAGAATAAAAAATTTTCTTCTATACACACAAATCTATTATTACATATTTTGTCATAAACAAGTTCATATATGAGCCTGAGGCCCAAGGGGTGGGATTAGGTAAGAGTGTGACCACCCTTATTTGTATTATCCCAAATATGAGCCTAACCAATGGACACTCTCATGCTATGTGCTTACATTTTGTTGATATTATATCTTTTGTAATTTAATTTCAAGTTAGTACAGCAAATTACTATTATCCCATTTATTATGTGTTAGTATATATATAGTATATATAGTTATAAAAAGTTATATATAGTTAAATATATAGTTTTATATATGTATATACATATATATATTCATACAATTAGTTATATGTAGTTATACATAAATGTATACACTATTATAAACAATTATATAGATTTACATATATGTATACATATATGCATATAGATTTAAAAATAGAAGTTATATTTATTTATATAGAGTTTTTTATAGTTATATAAATATTTATATATAGTTATACACATATAGTTAAACATTATGTTGTATGTTTGTATACATATAATTATAAATATAGGTACATGTGGTTATACATATATTACACATGGAGTTAAACTAATATTTATACATGTAGGTATATATAATTTTTCATATAATTTCATATATTTATACATATAGTTATGTATAAGTGTAGATATACAAAAATACATTTTTTATACTAATATATAAAAATTTAATTAAATATATGTTGTTAATTATATATTTAAATATAATTATGTATAAAGTTTTTATAGTTATATATATAATAAGATACACTTATTTATAGTTATATGTTTAATACATATAGTATATATAGTTATAAAAAATTATATATCGTTAAACATTATTTTTTAAACACACACACACACACAATTATTTTGTAATAAATAGTAAAAAAATATATAGTATGTTATTATACATTTATTTTGTTATATATATATATATTCATACGAGTAGTTAAATGTAGTTATACATAAATGTATATAAAGTTATAAACAAATATACAGATTTACATATATGTATAAATAGTTAAAAATATAGTTATATTTAATTATATAAAGTATTATTTTGTTATACAAATATTTATATATAGTTATACACATATTATTAAACATAATGTTGTATGTTGGTATACATGTAATTATAAATATAGTTACATGTGGTTAAACATATAATTAAACATATAGTTTAACTTATATTTATACATGTAGGTATATATATTTTTTCATTTAATTTCATATATTTATACATATCGTTATGTATAGGTATAAATATACTAAAATATATTTTTTTATAATAATATATAAAAATGTTTATTAAATATATGTTGTTAATTATATATTTAAATATAGTTATTTATAATGTTTTTATAGTTATACATATAGTCAAAAACAATTATTTATAGTTATATGTTCTTATACCTATAGTATATATAGTTAAAAATAAAGTTATATATACTTAAACATATAGTTACATATATATATATATTCATACAAGTAGTCATACATAGTTATACATAAATGTCTACAAATTTTATAAACAAATTAATAGAATTAATTATATCAATACATATATGTATACATAGTTACAAATATAATTATATTTAATTATATAGAATATTACATAATTATACAAATATTGATATATAGTTATACACATATAGTTATAAATATGTATATTGTTAAAGATATAATTATATATAACATTTATATAGTTGTACATTTAGTAAAATATAATTATATATAGGTATATATTATTATACATATAGTATATTATGTTAGAAATATAGTTATATAAAAGTATACATATAGTTATACATTATTATATAGTTTAAAAATTAGTTATGTATAGTTATAAATATAGTTATAAAAATAGTTTACATAATTATAAATATAGCTATAAATACTTTTATATATAAAGGCATATGATTATAAAATTAAACAAGTGTTTAGATATAATATTTGTGTTTAAAATATTTTTTTAAATATTTCATATATATAATTATATATATATATATATAACACTTTTATAAATATTATATAGTATATTTATCACATTTATATAAACATTATAAATATTCTATATTTATATAAAAATTAATACGTTATATAAATGTTTGCAAAAATGCATAAACATTTTATGTAATATAGTTATTATATAAAAAATTATATAAATGGATATGTAAATATTTTATAAATATTTATAAACATTAAAACATATATATAAATATTTATATATAACATTATATGTTAATATAAACTTATTATTGTTTTAATATAATTTAATACATTTATATATATAAATGTATTGACATTTATATATATAAATGTATTGACATTTATATATAATTTCATATGATTATATAAATATATAAAAGTTTATATATATTATTATTTATTTATAATATATTCGGAGACAACAAAAATAGAACCCATTAACATTAAGTTTGTTTTTTCTTAAGTTATAGAAGCAGAAAACATAAAGCATTATTTAAATTTTTAAGTTATAGAAGGAGAAAACAAATGCAAACATTTAGTATTTGAAATCAATAAAACCTTAAAAATTTAAATAATAATAAAAAAGATTACACTGATAATTTATTGTTTCATTAATGTTGTAGAGTCAAAATCATACAGGTGATATGAAAATAGAAACAAAAAGAAGAAAAATTGGGGGAAAATAAAAAAAAAGTTAATTCTCAAATTTTTTAGTAAAAATGAAAATTCATTAGTGGTAATTAAATTGAGAAATCCGGAGATATGCATATAGCATTCCGAAGGAGAAGAATAATGATAATATTACCTGGTAACAAGAAAAGATAGATTTAGGTTGCTCCCATAGTAACGTCTTGCCTCTCCTTCGTCGTTTAAAAGATTGAAAAATTGCCAAGTGTTAATGACTTAGCATTTTTTTTCAATGAAACTTAATATAAATACTAAAATGGATGTAAATATATATAAAATAAAATACAATAAAATATAACTAAAATAAAATAATAAAAATTAAATAATTAAAATAAAATAATTGAAATAGATTTTTATTTAACCATAAATGAGATTATTTAATAAATAAATAAAATAATTTTATATAATATAAAAGTATTCATATATAATATATATATATATATATATATATATATATATATATATATATATATATAATATAGTTATAAATTTATAAGAATTGTATTTATTTTTTATTAATATAATATTAAATAATTATAAAAGTATAAAATTTGAATATTTTAGTCAATATAAATTTTAATGTTTGAAGTGTTCATTTAATAACTACACTGAAATATTAATTTTTTAAATAATCAAAAATTTTTTGATGTAATTAAAAACATCAATATATTAATCTTAAAATATCAACTTTTTTTTTAAATTTTATGATAAATTTAAATTTTTTTTATAAATCAAAAATTTCAAATCTTTTAGTCATTATATTTTTAAAATATTTCTATAATCATAAAAATATTATTTTATAAACTTATTTTTATCAAAATTTACTTGTTTATTCGTTTATTAATATATTTTTATAAATTTTTGTATTTAATCAAACAATTGTTTATTTTAGTTTTTTATTAGTGGTAATTTTATTTTTTTTACTAATTAAAACATTTTTAAATTTTTATAATTATATAATAAATTATATAATATTTTTTAATACAAATATTTAAATATCATAAATAAATATTTTAGAAAAAATTTAGTATAATTTTGTAATTAAATTATAATAAAAAAATCTTTATTTTAATCATATTTAATATAAATTTTTATTCATATTTATATATTTATTAATTTTTTTAAATATCATTTTTTTATTATTATATGAGGAGATTGTGTCTTTAAATGATCGCTCATCTATAAACCATGATATACCTTTAATTAAAAAAATTATATAAAATAATAAAATAAACGATGCATAAAAAATATCATAAAATATTAGTGATAGAAATTATAACTAACCCAAATAGCTAGGGAATTATCCCTAGCTAAATGCATATATTTTGAGAAAATAAATATTTAAGGAATTATCACTTCCATTATATATAAACTCATAAAAAATAAACTAAGATAATTATTTTGTGATGGATTTAAATTAGCTAGGGATAATTCGTCGGTAAATCCATCACTGAATTCTCCACTTTTCTTTGCGTGGAATTTATGAAAATATTAGTGATGGACTTTGTCGGGATCTAATTAGCTAGGGAAAATCCGTCACTAAATTCCCCGCTTTTCTTTGCGCGGAATTTACGAAAATATTAGTGACGGATAATATCGCTATCTAATTAGCTCAGGAAAATCTGTCAATAAAATACGGCACTCATAATTATGTAAGAAAATTTCATTGCTAAACTCATCACTAAATTCCCTACTTTTCTTCGTGCGGAATTTACAAAAATATTTGCGAGGGAAATTTTTCATTCGCCCATTTCCATCGCTAATCTATTGCAAATTTTTATTTCAATGTAAAATCAAAAATCCACTGTTATTCCCAAGCTAATCTTTCATAATTTAGCTAGGGATTGATCCCTAGCAAAATTTCCCTATTTTTTTAACCATTTTCTTGTAGTGATATATATTTATAACTATATGTGTATACCTATATATGAATATTTGTATAACTATGTAACACTTTATATAATTAAATATAACTATATTTGTAACTATATATACATATATGTATTCATATAATAAAATCTAAATAGTTGTTTATAATGTTGTATACATTTATGTATAATTAATTATAACTACTTGTTTGCATATATCTATATATAGCTATATGTTTAATTATAAATAACTATTTATAACTATATATATTATATGTATAATAATATATAACTATAAATACTTGTATCTTACTATATGTATAACAATAAAAGCTTTATACATAATTATATTTAAATATATAATTTACAACTTATATTTAATAAAAATTTGTATATATTAGTAAATAAAAAAGTATTTTACTATATCTATACCTATACATAACTTATTGTATAAATATATAAAATTAAATGAAAAAATATATATACCTACATGTATAAATATAAGTATAACTATATGTGCAACTATATGTATAACCACATGTAATTTTATTTATAATTACATGTATAAGAGCATACAACATAAATTCAACTAAATGTGTATAACTATATATAAATAATTGTGTAACTATGTAACACTCTATATAAATAAATATAATTGTATTTGTAACTATGTACACATATATGCATACATATATGTAAATCTATATAATTGATTATAACTTTGTATACATTTATGTACAACAACATATGACTACGTATATGAATATATCTATATATAACTATATGTTTAACTATATATAACTCTATTTTTCACTATATATACTATAAGTATAAGAACATATAACTATAAATAATTATATTTGCATAAATGTATTACTAAAAAAACATTATACATAACTATATATAAATATATAATTAACAACATATATTGAATATACTTTTTTATATATTAGTATATAAAAATGTATTTTATTATATCTATACCTATAGATAACAATATGTACACATATATAAAATTAAATAAAAACATATTTATACCAACATGTTTAAATATAAGTATAATTATATGTGTAACTATATGTATAATCACATGTAGCTATATTTATAATTACTGTATAACAACATACAACATTATGTTTAACTATATGTGTATAATTATTTATATATATTTGTATAACTATATAAAACTATATATAATTAAATATAATTATATTTATAACTATGTATACATATATGTATGCATATATGTAAATCTATATATTTGTTTATAACTTTGTATACATTTATGTATACTACTTATAACTACTTGTATGAATATATCTATATATAACTATTTGTTTAATTATATATAACTATTTATAACGATATATATTATATGTATAATAATATATAACTATAAATAATTGTATCTTACTATATGTATAACAATAAACCTTTTTACATAACTATATTTAAATATATAATTTACAACTTATATTTAATATATATTTGTATATATTAGTATATAAAAAATTATTTTACTATATCTATACATATACATAACTATATGTATAAATATATAAAATTATATAAAAATATATATATACCTACATGTATAAATATAAGTATAACTATATGTGTAACTATATGTATAACCACATATAACTATATTTATATTTACATGTATTACAACATGCAACATTTTGTTTAACTATATGTGTATGATTATATATAAATATTTTTATAACTATATAAAACTCTATATAATTAAATATAACAATATTTATAACTATGTACACATATATGTAAATCTATATATTTGTTTATAACTTTGTATATATTTATGTATAAATACATATAACTATTTGTACACACACACACATACATAACTATATGTTTAACTATATATATATATATATATACACATAACTATATTCTTCTCAATAAGATGAGGGTTTTATGGATCTTCAACAAATTGACTATGATCCTATCTATTTGGAGACCATAGGAGTTCATAAGAAGTAGTGAGTATACGGCATCAGGTCGAAGGGAGTGGTATTTTATTGTTGTAGTTGGGCTTCTAATTCATCTGTCACAACAATGGTGAATGAGGCAGTTGAACAACAAGTAATTAAATCAAATGAATATTTTGAAGTTATGGAGACATAAATGAAAGAGAAGGATGAATAGATATCTCCTTTGAAGGAAGAAATGTGAAAAATGAAAGATGAGAAGGATGAGTAGATTACTAATTTGATGGAAGAAATGCAAGAAATGAAAGAAGAGAAGGAAGAGTAGATTACTCATTCGAATGAAGAAATGTAGGAAATGAAAGAAAAGAATGATGAGCAAATTACTCATTTGATAGATGAAAGCAAGAAATTAAAGAAATGAATGATGAGATGAAAGAAATTAAGAATGTAATGCATTAGCAGATGTCCTATATGGAGACACAGTTAACAGATTTACACGATAGATAATAGTCTGAGATCTAACTACAAAACCTCCTAGGAGAGGCTGGCACAAAATCACCAACTAATTATGAGGATGATTTCATATCAGAATTATTTTTGAATTGTTTTTGATTTTTGTCTATGTATAGCAAAACATTATAAGATTTTTTTGGAGGTTTCAACTTTTTTTATTCTAGTTTTCTTCTTTACTATACTAATTAACCTTATAATGAATCTTTGCAGGACATTTAATGTGAGACGCATGAAAAAAATATGATTCAAAGCATTCAGACATTGTCACGGTCCTTCGAAGGAATGTGTCCCATATTGACCGATTTCAGCTGGATCAAAAGGTGGGCAAGCTTCTATTATCTTCATTATTTCTGAAACATTTTATTTTTGTACTCTCTTTCTCTCTAAACATCATTGATAGACATCTTTTAGATAATTTGTTGATGTTGTATGACTATCAACTTAGATTTGTGTTTGTTCATGTCTATAATTACTATTTTTATATATCTATGAATATATTTGTATGTCCCCAAATATTTTGGGTAGAGTTTTAGCTTATTCTAGGTATGTAAAAGGCTTGGCTAGTCCTTTTGGTGCTAGGGAACAACACCTTAGGTTCAGAAGCCATGAGATGAATGAAAAAATTATAATCCCACACAGACGCAGGTTTGTTCTTGACACTCTTATTTTGTGTAGATCTGTGTTGTCATAGTTTAGATCTATAACTACTTTTTATTGCTCATCAGTTAAATTTAATTGTTGAAATGTTAATAGCCATTAAAATTCCTAAATGAAGCTATAGGTATGGAAAAATTCAATACCATGCAACCAGTTGTTATTTCAACTTCTATTTCCCTTTTATTTGTCACTTTCTAAATTTCGTATAATTAACCATGGACTAATGCACGAAGCTGGGCAACTTAGAAAAATATTTTGATGGATTGTTCACTAGAAATCTTGAAGTCATCTTGATTTAGTAATTTAAAAATATGCTCATTATTATATTGTTGTGTGAAATTTCTAGCAAATGGTAGTTGGTTTTGCTTGTGCTAGTCTATTTATTTATCAATGGCATAGGGTTGTGTTCTTTATTGGTTTGTAAATGCTTAATGTTTTGCTCCATGCGCAAGTGTAACAATGTTCTCTATATGTGGAGAGTACCAGATGACAAAGAACTAAAATGTGCTAACCATGTTGAGAGACGTATATGTGTGTTTTTTTAGCCCTAGAATATTTTCATTTGTTGTCTTTGATGTTATATGTATTGCATGAATGTAATTGTGTGTTTGTGTCATCTAAGGCTATGTGATTATATATACGTGCATATAATACTGTAGTATATAAGTGCATATATACTACACTATATATGGACTTATATACTGATTATATATGTATGTATATTCAAAGTATATATATACGTATATACCAAGTATATATGTTCAGATATACTGACTATATATGTATGTAAATACCGAGTAAATATGTTCATATATACTGAGTATATATGTACATATACTCAATTTATACATACATATATACTGTAGTATATACGTACTTATATACTTGGTATATATGTATGTATATTCTGAGTATATACGTATGTATATACTATAGTATAAACCTATGTATATACTTTGTATATATATAAGTGGGTGCATATATTTATTTTTAAACATGTATATTTTTTCATAGATACACACCCATTTACACACACACACACACATTTGAATATATAATTGTTCAGGCTGGTCTGGTCATCATCATGAATTGCTTACCGATGCAGGTTATAAAAGCTATGGATATTAGACCATTGCCAAAGCTGTGGAATGAAGATATTTCTGATCCAGGCTAGCCTTGCATACAAAGATAGATAGATGCTGATAAAGGCTTTAAGTAATTGTGTAGATATACAATTATCACATGGTACAAAGCATATGTATGAAGAAATAATTTTTCTTGTTGTAGGTTTTGTAATGATTGGTTCTAATTGTACTAGGTCTTAGAATGATGATGATGATGATGCCCATGTAGTGTCGTGTAATTTTATTAGATTTCACAAAATTATATTCAATCGGAATGAAAAATACAACATTACCTGATTTTTACAGGCTCTAAGTGCTAGGAAGAATTTCGAGTCCTGTTTTAGGAGAAGTAGCTAGCTGCCTCATCAAAAACTTGCTCAATCTCAAAATGAGTGGTTGGCAGGGAACTTAATTACTATAGCATCATCGCCCACCCCACTTTCATTATTAGTAGCAGCAGTTAAAGCAACAATAAATACGTACGTATATATTTAGTATATACGTACGTATATACTCATTTCCTTTTGTTGTCTTTGATGATATGTGTATTTGCATGAAAGTACATGTGTGTTTGTAATCTGAGGCTATGTGATTATATATACATACATATAATACTATAGTATATACGTATGTATACACTAAGTAAATAAGTACGTATATACTACACTATATAAGTATGTAGATACCGAGTATATATGTACGTATATACTATTGTATTAAAGTATGTATATATTCAGTATATACTATAGTATATACTAAGTATATATGTACGTATATACTACAGTATATATGTATGTATGTATATACTCGGAATATACCTACATATATACTTGGTATATACGAACGTATATACTAGGTATGTACGTACGTATATACTCTATATATATGTACGTATATACTGAGAATATACTTAAGTATATACATATGTATATACTCAGTATATATGTACATATATACTGAGTATATACTTACATATATACTCAATATATACAAACATATATACTCGGTATATACCTATATAAATACTCAATATATACATAAGTATATACTAAGTATATACGTACAAATATATTGAGTATATACGTATGTATAAATTCAATATATGTACGTATAATACTTGAGTATTATATGTACATATATACTGAGTATATATGTACTCAGTGTTTATTTACATATAATACTGTAGTTTATATGTACAAATACTACAATAATATATGTAACTAGTGAAATGCTAGTATATATATAGATATACATTGTAGTATATATGTACATATACACTGTAGTATTATATTTTTATCAAAACATAACTTTATTTATTTATTTTGATTTTATTGACTGGTTTAAATTATGTATACATATGGTACCACATTGTTTCTCATAGGAAGCTTGTATAAGTGAAGGGGTGTTTACTAGACATGACTCACTGTGACTCGGATAGCTTTGTTGTAGCAGAAAGATGGGGATCGGAAGAGCTGAGGGGGAGAAAGCAATGTCAATGCATGGATAGATTATACTTTATGCACTGTAGGTAGATACATTGATGAATAAGATGTAATAAAATTTTGTTATGTTTTTGTTTTAATTATGTAAAATATTATATCAAAATAATTTATTAAATGATTTTATTTTTTGTTATTTATAGATTATCATTTATAGTTTCTATTTTTATTCAATTTAATTTAAAAATATTAAATTATTAAATTAAATTTTTTGAAAAAAAAATAATATTCTTTAAATAGTTTTGGAATGAAAATTGCTAGGGATTTCTCTCCTTGCTAATTTAGCTAGGGTAATCATTATTTTAGCTAGGGACTCTTTTCCTCATTAATTTTTAGCGACGGGCACTTTAGATTTGGGAAAGCTTTCATCGCTAATTCATCGTTATATCCTGTTTAGGGATGGAAACCCCCTATTTAGCTAGGGATTTTTTTCATAGTTATTTTGGGATTTTTCTTGTAGTGTATCTATCTAATTGTCTATCTTCTCTCTATCTATATGTATATCTAATTGTCTATCTATATTTCTTTGTATTTGTCTATATATCTATCTTTCTTTCTTTATTTCTTTCAATTTATTTGTCGATCTTTCTATCTATCTATTTATCTATCAGTCTACCCCTCTATCTTTCAAACTATCTATCTATATATAGATCTATGTATCTATCTAAAAGTCTATCTATATATATATATATTTGTCTGTCTATCTATTTATTTATCTACATGTCTATCAATCTGTCTAATTATCTATCTATCTATTTGTTTATCAATCTATCTATCTATCAATAAGGTTATCAAACTAACTATATATATGTCAATTTGTCTATGTGTTTTTCGATTTGTTTGATTGTTTGTCTATCACTTTGTGTTTTTGTTTATTTGTTTGTCTGTCTATTTGTCTTATTGTTTGGCTTTCTACCTGCCTATCTATCTGTCTACTTTGCCTGCCTAATAATCTACCTGCTTGACTACATGCCCGACTACTTGCCTACCTACCAGTCTATTTATCTATCTGTCTATTTGTCGATCTATCTATTTTCCTATCTATTTATCTATCAATATATTTATTTATTTATCTATCTATCTATATGTCTTTCTATTTATCTATCAATATATCTATATATCTATCTATCTCTATCTATATATTTATCTATCTTTCTATTTGTCAAACAATCTATCTATCAATATATCTTTCTATCTATCTATGTATGTATCTGTCTATCTATATATCTATCTATCAGTCAGATAGTCTATCTATCTATCTGTTTATTTATTTATCTATCTATCTATATATCTATTTGTCTATCTATCTATATATTTGTCTATCTATCTATTTTTCTATCTCTTTATCTATCTATCTATCTATTAGCTAATCTATCTAGCTATCTATCTTTCTGTCTACCTACATATCTATCTATCTATCAATTTGTCTATCTAACTATCTATATGTATATATATCTATCTATATATCTATGTATATTTTTATCTAATTATTAATCAATTAATCTATCTATCTATATAAAAATCTATCTATCAACATTTCTATTAATCAATCTATCAATCTTTCTATTAATCTATCTATATATCTGTCTATCTATCTTACATCCTATCATTCTATCTAACTGCCTATTTATCTATTTATCTATCTATGTACAAGTCTATCTATATGTCTGTTAGTGTTATGGTCTATCTATTTGTTTATATGTCTATCTATCTATATATTTATCTATATATCTATCTTTCTGTCTCTCTATCTATCTATTTATATATCTATCTATCTTTATTTCTTTCTTTCTATCTATCTATAACTATCTATATGTATATCTATCTATCTATCAGTATATCTATTTGCCTATTTATCAGTATATATATATATCTATCTACCTATCTATCTGTCTTTCTATCTTTCTATCTATCTATTTGTCTATCTATATGTCTATCTATGTGTTTATCTATATGTCTATCTATATGTCTATATGTGTCTATATATTTGTGTATCTATCTATCTATCTATCTATTTGTCTGTTGATCTTTCTGTCTATCTATTTGTCTATCAATCTGTCTATCAATCTGTCTATCTATCTATATATCTATGTATCAAAATATCTATGTATCTGTCTAATAATCTATTTATCTTTCTAATTATCTATTTGTATCTCTATCTATATATCTTTCTTTCTAACTTTCTATTTGTATCTATATCTATCTATTTATCAATATGTCTATCAATCTGTCTATCAGTTTGATTATTAATAAACAGATTGACAGATAAATCGAAAGACAAATAAAGAAATATACAAATAGATAGATTGATATATTGACTCATATGCATATTGATTGAAAGATAAATAAATAGACATATAAATAGATATACACATAGATAGATAGACAAATAGATAGATAGACAGGTATACAAATCGAGAGATAGATAGATATATATAAATATAGATAAATAAACATATAGACTAATAGAAAGATAGACAGATTGATTGATTGATAGATTGGTAGATAGACAGATTTATTGATACATATATAGACAAATTGATAGATACACTGATAAATATAAATATTGATAGATAGGCAAATTTCTAGATATAAAGATATATGACAGATAGATATGCTCATAGATTGATAGAAATAATGATAGATAGTTAGATAGATAGATAAATAAACAAATAGATAGTTAGAAAGTTATAAAGTTACATTGTTAGATTGATAATAGATGCTCATATAGAAGATTGATTAATTAATAGATAGATATAACGCATATCATTTAGATAGACATATAGACAGAATGATGGAAATATAGATAGATTGATTGATTGATAGGCACATGGACAGATATACTAATAAATAGATAAATAGATACACATGTAGACATATAAATAGATAGACAGATAGATAGATACACATAAATATAAATAGATAAATAGACAAATACATAAATAGACAAATATGATAGATATACCAATAGGCATATAGACATATATACATATATATATATATATATATATATATATATATATATATATATATATATATAGATAAATAGATAGACAATTTGATAGATACACAAATAGACAGAAGATAGATAGATAGATACATAGATAGTCACATAGGCAGATACATAGATAGACAAAGAGAGATATAGATAAAGAGACAGATAGATAGATAGACTGATAGATTGATTGACATATAGACATAGATATTTAGATAGATAGATATATTTTTATATAGATTAATAAATAGTTAAATAGACATTTCAAAATATAGACAGATAAATAAATAGATAGACTAATAGGTTGATAGAAAGATAGACAGAAAGATAGATAGACAAATAGTTAGATAGACAAATAGATAGATAGATAGATATACAGATAAATAAATAGACAAATAGATATATAAACAAATAGATTTATACATAGATAATTACAATCATAGATAAATAGATAATTACAATGATACATAGATAGATAGACTAATACATTGAAAGATAGTTATATAGTTATACAAATAGATATATTGTTAGATTGTTAGATACTTAGATAATTAGACAAATCAATATATAGATAGATACATTGATAAACATATAGACAAATTTATAGATAGACACATTGAAATATAGATAGATAGATAGATAGACATCATTTTATGATTATTATATTTATTTAAATCTATGCAAATCTTAGATTAATATAATAATGCTTTAAAGTGATATTTTCTATGGAATACTAGTCTAAATTATTCCAAGTCAAGTATTAACATTCAAGGAAAATATTAATTCATTAAGACTAGCATGAAGGTTAACTAATACGAGATATTAAGTTAACAAATGAGTATATATTGTAGAACATAAACTGAACTAACTTGCTCTGAGAATGTTGCTTGTATTATTATATAAGTGTCATACACATTCTAATAGTGATTATTAATATCAATTGTCCTTTGAATTAAAGTCACTAAAATTCCCTATATAAGTAGTTGTATACTTTAAATTCAATAAATGCCACCTATAACAAAGATGGTTATAGGGTTATTTACTAGTTATACAATAAATTATGTATAGTGATGTGATTTATGTAGATGGAATTTGTCTCTTTTATATAATGGAAATGATATCAGTTGGCCCCTTGATTGAGTATGACTACTAAAGTACATGGTCATGCTCAAATAAGTCAATATGAGATTATAGCTTATTTGTTTAAGTTAGTCTACTCAGAGATCAAAAAACATATAGATTAATATGAGGATGATATGATTCATGCCTCATATATCAATCTAAATATCATGGAAAAAAAAGACTAAGTCATATAATAAAATATGTCATAAAATTAGGTTAAGTCGAATCTATTATATTTTCGTCACTTGCATAGCAATGATGTATTGCTAAATGTCACTCATTGCTTGTTTCTATAAAATTAGATTTTAAAGTCACTCTCAATGTTATGAAAATGTATTTATATTTGGAGTTCATTTTATTTTATATAAAGAAAAATAAACTAGGCCTAATCTTAAGTCTAAAATTAGTTTTAAATCCTCTCTCAACTTCTAGAGAGAGAAAAATACTATTTTAGAGAGAGAAAACTCCATTGTTGTGTAAAACAAGCTCAATTTGAAGCTGAAAATGGAGCCAATTAGCTCCCTTTTCATCAAAAGTCCTTCTCCTACAATATTAATGAACCAGCAGTCTTGTATCCGAAATTTGTCTCGAAAGAAAGAACCCCGACGATAATTTTTTTCAAATGAGGAGATGAACAAGCTTGCTGCCCCGTTCAAACACCCCCACATTGCTAAATTCTCACACGGAAGGCCCGATTTCAAAGACATATATGATTTTGTTGCTTCCTTAAAGCTACGCGAAAGGGTCAAGATAGCTAACTACGACGGTAAGCACACGTTCCTGCAATTTAGAAAAGAGGATGACTTCCACATAGTTTGGCTTAGAGGAACGCGGAGCATAGTGGGCTATCCAATGCGTGTCTTCAAGTGGACGCTAGAATTTTCACCATTGGAGGAGTCCTCTATCACACCGGTATGGTTCTCATTACCCAAACTCCCCATTCATCTGTTTAATAAGCAATCACTCTACTCGATTGCTTGCTATTTGGGAACTCCGCTTCTACTGGATGAAGCCACGGCTTTGATGATGAGGCCAAGCATGGCTAAAATATGCGTGGAAACTGACCTCAAGTGTCCCCCTCCGAAGAGGGTGTGGATAGGCACTGATCTTGCTAATGGCTTCTGCTAGGAAACTACCACAGAGGCCATGCCATTTTACTGTCTAAGTTTCCTTAAACTAGGGCATGGGCAGGATGACTGCATGTTGGGGAAATGGAGTAAGGGAAATAGGAAGGAAAAAGAAGTATGGGTGAGAAGGAGTAGAGGGGAGAACACATGTGATGAGGTATAGAAACAGAGCTTAGAACAAGGAATAGAGGAGAAGAATTCCCGAGTAATAGGAGGGAATGAGGATAATGAAGCAGAGTGGAACCTAAAGGTAGAGGGGCAGGAACACCCGGGCAGAAATATAAGGGAGAAAGAGAAAGAAGGTGAGGTGGAAAAGAGGCATGGAGAAGGGGGGGGGCAGAAGAGAGTGAAAAGGGAGTAGAAATGAGGGAAAAGGGGGGGTGAGATGAGACAGAGAAAAGTTCTAGGAAGGAAGAGAGAAGAGATTAAAAGGTGGCTTGAAGAAGAGAAGTGGGTCGTTGGGGTAGAAAAAGGAGGAAAAGAAAACATGATAAATCTTAGAAAGAAGATGATAGAAGTTAGAGGAGAAGCAGAGTTAGAAGAGAATTTGAAGCCTTTTAATTGGGAGGAGGATGATTTACTTTCGAAAGAATAGTTGGAGGCGAAAAGTTGGCCTTGCATTAATAATAAAAAAGAGGTAGGTGATCTGAATTATAATTTTGTTATGAGGATTTAATATCTTCAAAGCAGGAAATGAACAAGGATAGCCCACAAGATAAACAATCAGCCATAGAAAAAATCAAGCAAATGGGAAGAAGCTTAGAAAAGATAAGCGTACTAAAGAAATTTGAAATAGTACCGTCTAACTGAAGTAAGCCCACTAGAAATAGGAAAAAATACAAAAACTCGAAGTATGAAAGCAAATGTATTACAAGAGCTCTAGCTAGGGATACGTAGATATGTTTAATAGCTTGTTTTGGAATATAAGAGGAGTGGCGAATGCTCCAACAATAAATAGAATTAAAAGATTAATTAAAATTCATAATTTAAAAATTGTTATTCTAACTGAACCAATGGTGGATAGAAATCAATTAGAGAAAATTAAAGGGAAGATCGGCTTAGATAAGACTTTCTCAAACCATAACAGTAAGTTATGGGTTATGTGGAGAAAGAACGTAGATTTAGAGGTAGTTGTGGAAGATGAGCAAATAATTACTTTTAATTTCCAAAAACAGCCAACATCAATTTACTCGGTAGTCTATGCGAAGAATACGAAGGAGGGAAGAAAATCCCTATGGAAGGAAATGGAGAGTTTAGCCTCAAGAAACTCCTAGTGGATCATCGAAGGAGATTTTAATGCGATTAGAAACAGCAATGAGAAAAAAAGTGGAAGACATCCGGATACGACAGTAATAGCCCAGTTTAATGAGGCTATTGCTAGAGCGAATCTTTTGGAAACAGATTTCTTAGGATCGAATTGCACATGGTGTAATAACTGGAGAAAGAGAGGGAAATTTGGTCCATGCTAGACAGAGTTCTTTTTAACTCGCAATGGCTGGATAAGTTGGGAGGAATAAAGGTCAAATATTTAAATAGAATCTGTTCAGATCATAGCTCACTTTTGTTATCCTTCCAAAAAATCAAGAGTAGTCATAAAGGCTTCATCTTTCAAAATATGTGGGGATTGCATAAGGAATATGATAAAGTAGTAAAGGAAACATGGGAGAGTTAATTCTTGGGGAACCCGATACAAATCTTACCTCAAAAACTACGTAGCTAAAGATGGACTTTGAACAAATGGAATAAGGAGGTATTTGAAAATTTAAATAAAAAAATTCAGGAAGCTGAACAAGAAGTGGCTAGTTTAGAAATAAAATATGAATAAACTTCTAGTCAAGATGATAGAATAAAACTCAGTAAAGCTAGAGCAGAATTGAGACTCAAAATGCACATGGATGAAGTCTTCTGGAAGCAGAGGGCGAAAGTTAAGTGGTTAAAAGACGGAGATAAAAATACAAAATTTTTTAATGCAATGACAAAAATTAAAATTCAAAAAGTAAAATAAAAGGGTTGAGGTCAACAAATGGGGATTGGATAGAAAAGGAGGAGATAAAAAAATGTATTATATAATCACTTCAAAAATATCTTAGGCGGACAAGGCATGGTTAGAAAAAATAAGTTAATGGTAAACATTGTAAAAAGAGTCTCAAAAAAGGATAATGATCTATTAGGTGAACCTATGAAGGAAGAAGAGCTTAAAAAAGCTGTATTTAGTGCAGACAAAGATAGTGTTGCAGGTCCGGATGACTGGAATAATAATTTTTTTCAACGAAGTAGGGATATCATTAAAACTGATCTACTTGCAGCCATTGCATGGATTTATGTAGGTGCTGAAATTCCAAAATCTTGGGTTATTTCCTTCATTGTGTTGATACCTAAGAAAGATAACCCGCAGAGGGAGGAGAATTATAGACCAATTAGTTTATGTAATTCTATCTTTAAATATTTAGCTAAAATATTACAAAATAGAATAAGCAATATTCTCCCTAATACTATATCGCCTGAGCATGTAGGCTTTGTAACAAATAGATTGATGATGGAAAATATAAACTTAGCATCAGAAATGATGAGAGAAATAGGAACAAAAGTGAGAGGAGGAAATGTTATTCTAAAACTGGATTTGACTAAAGCTTTCGATAAAGTAGAATGGGATGTTTTATATTATCTCATGAGAAAGTTGGGTTTCTCAGAATACTGGATAGATTTGATGTATAGGTGTATCTCAAGTACATGGGTAAAACTTCTAGTAAATGGACAAGTTGGTGGTGAACATAAACCAACAAGAGGACTTAGGTAGGGAGACCCTCTCTCCCCTGCTTTATTCAACATATACTTAGAATTATTTATAGTAAGCTTAAAATAGGAAATGAGAAGGGGTAAAATCGTTGCTTTCAAGCAGCCCAGGCACACTCCTCCTGTAAATTGTCTGGCATATGCGGATGATATTATCATCTTCACAAATGCCAGTAGTAAATCATTGAAAAATATGATGATACTTTTGCAGTCCTTGGAGGAAGAAACATGACAAGCATTCAATAAGAATAAATGTCAATTTCTTACGTCCAAAATACATTAGAAATTACCTCTCAAAGGATTAGTAGAATCACAGGTTTCGTGCAAGAAAATGGTGCTCTTATATATCTAGGATGCCCAATTTATGAAGGAAGGGTGAAGGAGGCATACTTATCATTCTTAGTGGATAAGATAAGAAATAAAATTGCGAGTTGGAAGGAGAATCTGTTAAGTATGGCAGGAAGAATTACACTTATAACACATGTACTTCAAAGTTCCCTAACGCATGTTTTAATGTCGACGCAGCCACCAAAAATCATAGTTAAAAAAATAGAAAGAGAAATGGCAAATTTTTTATGGGGGAAAAAGAATGAAAAAATAAGTTTCACTGCAAAAAATGGCAAGATTTATGCTACCCTAAGGAAGAAGCTGGATTAAAATTCTCCACGCTAGAAGATATAACTAAAGCGTGGGCTTGCAAGAACTGGTGGAAATTAAAAGAAAATGGAAGTCTTTGTGCTGCATATATAAAAGCTAGATACGGGCTAGGTGATAAGCCAGTTAACTTTAAAAAGGCATCAAAAAGTTGGAAATTAATGAGTAAACAGAAAAATATTGTAGAAAATCATGTGATTCTGACAAGTAAAGGATGGAATTGGAAGCTTAACGCTCACGGAATTTTCACATTAAAGAGTGCAAAAAACATAGTAAGAAGAAGAAGGCAGTTGCATGATATTTATGAAAGATTATGGATAAAAGATATCCACATAAAATTAACTTATTTGTGTGGAAACTCCATGCAAAAGCCATACCGGCAGATGAGAATATACAAAGAAAGGGAATAAGGCTAGCCTCTAGATGCGAATGTTGTAGAAAGGAGATAAAAAGTATTGAGCACTTATTTTCTACAGGAACAATAGCTGATAAATTGTGGGGCATACTAGAAATAGAAGCAAAAATTAAAACAGAAGCAGAAAATCTTATTGATAGATTAGAAAGTTGGGATCAAAAGTGCCCCAAGAATAAAATAATCAAATGGCTCAAACAATATATCCCTCATATTACAATATAGAGCATATGGAAATCTAGAAATAAAAGTCAATTTGAGAATATCCCGATGAGCTATGAGAACATCTTAGAAGAGATTAAAAGAGAGCGCATTCATAATGGCATGCAACCCGATAAAACTAAAAAATATGGAAATTGATGAAAAAAAAGTCATGGGGCCTATCCACAAGCAATAAAAAACAATCAGCTATTAAAATTATTAAGTGGAGAAAGTCACTAAAAGACTACCTTATCTTGAATACAGATGGAAGCTTTAAAAGAGACATGGGAATGGCAGGAGGTGGAGGAGTAATAAGAAATGAGGAAGGTAGCATAATTAAGGCATTTACAATGAGAGGAATAGCCTCTTCAGTCTTGCACTCAGAAATAATGGCCCTATATAAGGGTCTTCAAATTTGCAAAGAAAATAGGTTCTACAAAATTCAAATATAGGTAGACTCGAGTCTATTAGTAGACTTAGCTCAAGATAAAATAGAGCTATGGAGGTTAGATGAAGATATTAATAAGATAAAAAAATTAGTAATTTAACTCAAAGGAGAGATTATTCACATATTTAGGGAAGTTAATGCGCTTGCAGACAAATTAGCAGAGGAAGGTATGAGGAAAGGTTTTCAGGAATTCGATGAGAATAGCATTCCAGATAAGTATAAAGGATTAATTAGACTCGAAAAAATAGGATTTCCTTATATTAGAGTTCTACATTAAAAGAATAAAATAAAAGTTAAAGGAAACATTTAGTGGAATAATTTTTTTGCTTTGGTATATGCTTTTTGTTTCTCTTTATTGCACTCTATTGTAGTTTATCAAGAAAAATGTAGGCGGTGGCAAGACATAATTGAAAATCTTCTTAGTCCTGATAGGGGAAAAGAGCCAGCCTGAAGATTGAGATATAAATATTTAAAAAAAAAAGAGGCATTGGGCAGGATGACTGTAGAAGGCCTCCTGAATGAAGCCCCAACAGGCAAGTAGACGCAAGTTGGTAAGGGTATAGATGCGATAATATAACTTATATTGTACTGGATGTATTGGGGTGTTAATTTTGCAGGAAAAGCATTCAAGGAACATACTAAAAGGGGACTTGAGTATTGATGACAGCTTATGTATTTTGTCTAAGTATTGCTTGTAATTTGTTGAACTTGAAGTGTAATGAGCTAGAAAATAGAGTCTGTAACTTGTTTGCAATAATGTTAAAGGCAGAAAGAGTATGTATAGGGTAGTATATGCACCTGTATGAGTCTGTAAGGGTAGTCTTTTTACAGCAAAGTCTACAGAAGGGACATGGAGTGAAGCCTCAACATGTTCACAGAGTGGTAAGAGAATAATAACTATAATAATATGCATGGTATTGGTTGTTTTGGGGTGTTAATGTTGCAGATAAAGGATCAGGCTAAAGTGGTAAGAGTCTGTATAAACACCTCCAAGAACCAAGGGGGCTTGTCAAGTAGGGGGCTCAGTAAAAGGACTAAGGCATCAAGGGGGCGAAGTGTCAACAAAAAGCCAAGGTATATGGAGCAACGAGAGGTGTACATCTTAAACAATTGATGTTGAAAAAGCAAAGTAAAAGAGCCAAATAAAGGCATGAAAGGCAAGAAAAGACCACAAATATAGTTTGAACAAGAAAAGTCCAGAAAAGTGCATCAAAACTAGCAAACATTCTTCATAATACATAGTTAAATGAAGAGAATCAAAAGTATAAATTTATAAAGCTATGTTTTATCTTTTGAAATTGAGAAAGGGTGTAAAAGGGAAAAGGGTAGTATTAGCTTGTACAAATGGTATTCCTCTGGCAAAAGAGAGAGCATAATAAAAAAAAAACTTTTTTTTAAAAAAAAATTAGTTTTAAATCTTTGGCTATTTGAATTAAAGAGTTTGCTCCAATTAGTAGAAGTCTGAACCTTTATAACAAACCCAAATTTAAAGCCCTCATTGCTCTATTTTATTTAATGACACAACCTTTTAGAAATATGTGTTATTAATGACATATCCTTTTAGTAAATGACACATCCTTTTAGTAAATGACACATCCATTTAGTAAAGTGTGAAAAAAGTAAAGGTTTTATATATTGGGAGAGAAAAAAATAGAGAAATAACAAAAATACGTTTATATGAATACCGTTAGAGGCACAAAAACATGACTGTGCTAGGATCCAACCAAACCATTCAAAATCAAAATTTTTTTTTCTACACAACAATAGGTAACATCTTTGTCTAATGTTAAATTATCTTCACTTGGATCATTGGTTGGTCCCTAACCCATAAAAAAATTATGATATGAAATTTACTAGAACCCTAATAAGAGAGACATATAGAAAGATAGACAGTTAGACAGATAGATATATAAATAGATAAATTGATATACAGATAAATAAATAAACATATAGATGATAGAGAGATAAGTAAATAGGTAGATAGGTAAATAGGCTGATAGATAGATATACAAAGAAAATAGATAGATATCTAGAAAGGTATACAGGTTGATATTTAGATAGATAGATAAATAGATAGATAGATTGAGAAATAGACAAAAAGAAAAATAGATAGATAGAGAGATAGACAAATCGATAAATAAACTGATAGACACATAGATGGATAGATAGAAAGACATATAGATTGATACAAAGATAGATAGATAGTCAAATAGATATATAGAATTATAAAAAGATAGACAGATAGATAGATATACAGATAGTTATATAGATAGATAGAGAAATTGACAAATAACTAGATAGACAGATAGATAGATAGACATATAGTTAGATAGATAGACAAATAAATAGATAGATGTATTTATTTTTAGAGTGATGGATAGAAAGACAAATAGACAGATAGTTAGGTAGATAAATAAATTGATTGATTAATTTATTGATAGATAGACAAATATATAGATAGATAATTAGAAAGATATATCGATTGATAGACTTTTATACAAAAATATAGATAGACAGATATATAGAAAAATAGATAGATAGAAAGACAGATAGACAAATAGACAGGTAGAGAGATAGACAAATAAACAAATTAGTAGATAGATAGGTAGGTAGATAGGAAAACAGAGAGATATGCAGATAGACATATAGTCAAATAGATAGATAGTTAGATAGACGAATAGTTAGATAGAAAGATGGACAAATTGATAGATAGGAAGATGATAGATAGATAGACACTTAGATAGACAGATAGATAGATACATATATAGTCAAATTGATACATAGATAGATAGACTTATAGACTGATAGACTATTAGATATATATATATATAGAAAGATAAATAGGCTGATAGACAAATAGACAGATAGAGATATGGCCAAATAGACAAATTAGTAGATAGATAGATAGTCTGATAAGAAAATAAAGAGATATACAGATTAACATATAATAAAATAGATAGTTAGTTAGATAGACATATAGTTAGATAGATAGATAGACAAATAGATAGATTGATATAAAGATAGATACACATATAGATAAATAGATAGATAGATAGTTAGACTTATAGATTGATACACTATTAGAATGATAGATAGAAAGATTGTTAGAAAGATATGTAGATAGATTTATAGAAAAATAGATAGATAGATAGACACTTACATAGTTAGATAGTTAGATTGATTGAGAGATAGAAAATTAGAGAGATAAAAAGATAGATATATAGATATACATATAGGCCGATAGGCAAATAGACAAATAGATAGATAGACATGTCAGATAGATAGATATCCATATAAACAATGATACAAATAGAAAGATAGGTAGATAGACAAATAAAGAGATACACAGATAGACAGATAGACAAATAGATATATATATATATATATATATATATATATATATATATATAGATAAAGAAAAAGATTGATAGGCTAATATACTTATAGATATAAAGACTGATAAATAGAAACATAGTTAGAAAGTTAGATAGATAGATAGTTAGACATATAGATGGTTATATAGTTAGATTGATATATAAATTAATAGATGGATAAATGATAAATAAAAATATAGATAGATAGATAGATAAACATATAGACATTTACCAATATATATGGGTAACATATAGATAAATAAATAGATAGATAGACAGATAGACAAATAGACATATAGACATATAAACATATATATAGATAGATAAATAAACTTATAAACAAATTGAAAGATATACAAATAGATTGAAAGACACAAAGATAAATAGATAGATAAACAGATAAAAATATAAAAAAATATACAGATTTAAGGATAGATAGAAATAGACATAGATAGGTAGACACATAGATAGAAAGACTGAAAGTCTGATAAATTGATTGACATATAGATAAATAGATAAATATATAGAGAGATAGAGAGATAGATTGATTAATTGATGGATATATAGATAAAGAGAAAGAAAGAAAGATAGATAGATAGATCAATATATTGAAATAGATAGAAATATAGAAAAATATACAAATAAGACAGATAGATAAATATATAGATTGGTAAATAGATAGATAGATAGAAAGAAACATAGATCAACAGACAGATAGATAGATAAAAGATAGATAGATAGATAGATGTACAGATAGATAGATAGATAGAGTGATTGATTGATAAAGAGGCATATTGGTAGACAAACAGATAGATAGATTTGATTGATATATAGATAGAATGGTAGATAGATAAATAGGTTGACATGTGGACAAATAAATAGATAGATAGATAGAAAGAAATATAGATTGATACTTGACATATAGACAAATTGACAAATTGACAAATTGATAGATATATGGATAGATAAATAGATAGACATATTGATAGATATATAAATATATAGACAAATAGATAGATAGATAGATATACAGATATATAGAGAGAGAAATTTTGATAATCAATTAAATAGATAGATAAAAATTTTGATCATATAAAAAGATAGACAGATCGACAAATTGACATATGGACAAATAAAGAGGTAGACAAATAGATAGATAGACTAAAAGATAGATAGTCTAATAGATAAATAGAATATATATATATATATATATATATATATATATATATATATATATATATATATATTGATAGATAAATAGATAAACATATAGAAAGAATGAAAGATATGCATATAGATATAAAGAAAGAAGAAAGAAAGATAGATATATAGATAGATAGATAGACAGATGGATAAATAGACATATAGATAGAAATATAGATAAATAAATAGATAGATAGTCATATAGACAGATAGACTTATAGACAGATAGATAGCTAGACAAATAAACAGATAAATAGATAGAAAAATTGATATATAGATATATAGATAGATAGACATATCTATAGATAGATTGATAGGTAGACAGATATTAATATAGATAGATAGATATACAAATAGATATATAGATATATAGATTCACAAATAGATTGATATAAAGATAGACAAATAGATAGACAGACAGACAGATAGATAACTATATATATATATATATATATATATAGATAGAAAAATTAAAAATGGATAAACAAAAAAAAATTTGATAGATAGAAAGATATGACATAATGATAGACATATAAATCAATTGATAGATTGATTGATAAACAGATAGAAAATATGTAGATAGATAGCTAGAGACATAGATACTTAGACAAATAATCATATATAATATAAGTAGATAGGCAGATAATTGGAAAGATAGTAAGATAGACAGATAGATAGATATAAAGATAGTCACATAGATAGAAATATAGATAGATAAGAAATAAGATAGATAAACAGATGCACATATACATATATAGACAAATAGATATTTAGATAAATAAATAGACAGATTATAGATAACCAAAAATAATTATAGATATAATTACTTATGGGCTAATAGACTAAAATGCTAATAGATATAAAATAGGTAGAGAGTTAGATAGATAATGAGATAAATTGACATATAACAGATTGATAAATTGACAGATAGATAGATAGAAAAATAGACATATACACACATACACATATAGATAGATTGAAATAAAGATAGAAAGATAGACAAACACATAGAAAGATAGTTAAATAGAGAGATAGACATATAGACATATAGATATATATACATTAGATAGATAGATATATATTTTTATTAGATAGATGATAGATAGATAGATAGATAAATAGATAGATAGATAGACAGACAGATAGATAAACAAAGACTATCAAATTGATTGACATATAAAGAGATAGATATATATATATATATATAGATATATATATATATATAGATTGAATGATTGAATGATAAAAAGATAGATAAACATATAGATACATAGACATATATTCAAATAGATATTGTGATAGATAGATAGATATACATATATACAAATAGATATACAAATAGATATACAAATAGATATACAAATAGATATACAAATAGATAGATAGATTGTTAGACTAATTTATAGATAACAAATAGACAAATAAAGAGATCGATAGACAGATATATAGACAGATAAACATATCGATAGATAGATAGATAGATAGATAGAAATATAGATAGATAGAATGATAGATTGTTAGATAGGTCAAAAGATAGATAGATCGATAGATAGAAAAATAGAAAGATAGATTGTTAGAGAGGTAAAAAGATACATAGATAGATAGATAGAATGATTGATATAAAGATAGATAGACCAATAGATTGATAGATGAAATACAGATAGAAAGATAGAAAGAAAGATAAACAAATATAAAGATAGACAGATATATAGATATATAGATAGATAAATAGAAAGATAGATAAATAAATTGTAAGATAATTAGATAGAAAATAGATAGTTAGAGAGATAGATAGATAAATAGATGGATTGATAAAGATATAGATATTTAGATAGATATGCAAATAGGTAGTTTGGCAGATAAATAGAGAGATAGAAAGACTGATTGACATATAGATAGATAATTATATAGACAAATAGATAGATAGATAGATAGATAGATAAATAGATATATAGACATATAAAAAGATATACTATTAGATTGATAGATAGAAACATACTTCTATAGTTAGATAGATACACAAATAGATAGTTATATAGTTAGATAAATAGAAAGATAGATAGATAGATAGACAAATACATAGATTTACAAATTGATAGATTGATAAATGTATTGGTTGATAGATAGATTGATATACAGATAACTAATTAGTTAAATAGACTAATAGATATATAGATAAATAGACAGATAGATAGATAAGAGATAGATAAATAGATAGACACGAAGATAGATTAATAGATAAATAGATAAGAGATAGATAAATAGACAAATAGATAGATAGATGGATATATAGACAAAAAGAATGTTAGAAAGATAGACTGGTAGACTGATAGGAAAAAGGACTAAATCACCGAAAGATAGTGAGAAACTTAGATAGATACTTAGATAGATAGATAGTTATAAAATTAGATAGTTAGATAAATGGATAGATAGATAGATATGTAGACAAATAGACAAATATTCAAATATACATATACACATATTTATAGATTAACATATATATAAATATATAGACAAACACATAGAAATATAGACAGATAGATAGATAGAGAAATAGACATATAGATAGATAGAAAAATAAACATATAGATAGATAGATAAATAAAGAGATATATAGATAGACAAATAGATAGATAGATTGATTGATAGACAGATATATTAATATATTGATTGGCATATAGATATATTGATAAATAGAAAGATAGATTTATTCATAGATAGATAGATTGAATGATAAATAGATAGATAGATAAGAATATAAACACATAGACAGACATATGGATAGACAAATAGATAGACAAATAGAATGATATATAGATAAACAATTAGATAGATAAAAAGATTGATAAATAGTTAGATATTTTGATATATAATAGATAAACAGATAATCAAAAAGATTGTTAGAATGATTTATAGATAGATATATAGATATACAGATAGATTGATGGATAGATAGATAGTTTGATATATAGAAAGAGACATAGATAGACAGAAAGACATATAGAATGAAAGATAGATAAATAGACTAATAGATTGATAGATGATAAACAAGTAGGAAGATAGAAAGATAGTTATAATGATAGATATATAAATAGTCATATAGACAAATAGATAGATAAATAGATAGGATAGATAGATAGATATAAGTCTAAATAGATTGAAAAGATAAATAGGATGATAGATAGACAGATAGACATCTAGACAGATAGGAAGATATGTAAATAAGTTTATAGATAGAGAAACAAATGACTAAAAGATAGATAGATAATTAGATAAATAGATTCGTAGACAGATAGATACACAGACAAACAGATAGATAGATTGATACATAGACCAATAAAAAGATAGACTAGTTGTCTGATAGATAGAAACATTGTTATATAGTTATATAGATATACAATTTAACAAATAGATTGTTAGACAGATAGACAGGTTGATAGATAGATAGTCAGGCATATAGATTTTTAGATTGTGTGATTGATAGATACATAGTTTGAAAGATATACTGGTAGATATATGAAGAAATATACAAATAGATAGATAGATAAATAGATAAATAGACAAATAGATAAGTGAGATATAAATTGATAGACATAAAGACAAATCGATACATAAAAAGACAAATAGACAAGAATGTATAAAGATAGATATATAGATTTATAGATAGATAAATAAATAGATAGATTGATCAACAAATAGAATGACAAATAGATAGGCATATAAATAGATAGATAGATAAAGAGATTGACAAATAGATAGATAAATAGATAGACAAATAAAGAAATAGCAATATAGATAGACAAACATATATATATATATTTATAGACATATAGACAGATAGATAGAGATAATGATAAATATATAGATAGACAAAAAGATATATATATATATATATATATATATATATATATCGATTAAGATATATACACATATAGGCAATATATGTATATAGAGATAAATACACATATAGATAGAAAGATATATAGAGAGATAAATAGATAGACAGATCGATAGATAGACATATAGGCATATATACAAATACATAGATAAAAAGAAAGACATATAAGCTTATTTGACGATTGATGATTATCTACTGCTTTTTGATTTCGATGATTTACTATTTTTTGATTTCGATGTTTTATTTTTTATTGATCGTAAATTTTATTTATACGTTACGTTGAAACTTTAATTTGTTTTGTTCAGACTTTCGTATCTAATGGCTGATTGGTAATTTTTCTTTTGGTTTGCTTATATTTTTTTACTTTTTAATTTTTTTTCACAAAATTTATTGATTTATTTATTTTTGTCTTATTTTTTCAGTTAAATATTTATAACTCTATTATTTAATTCTAATAAATTATAAACTAATTTTATTTTACATTATAAACAAAATTTAAACTTTGTAAATTTAATAAATTTTAAACAATTTTCATTTTATAAATTTATTATATTATACAATATCTATAATTTTATATATAATTTAATATTTTATATAATTAAACTAAAATTTAAAACAATAAAAATTAAAAAAAAATTACCCGACCCATACGGCCTAGTTTGGCCCGTACGTCCAGGTTAGGCCCGACCAGACCAGGCCCAACAAGGCAGACCGTGCCGAGCATGGCTTTTATAAACCATGCCGGGCCTGACATGAAAGCACAGCTGTGCTCTAAAAAAATGTGTCGGGCAGGCCCGACATGGCCCATTTGACACCTCTACTCTAGGACTGAATAAAAGCAATGCATGATTGTTCTATGTATTCACGTATGAAGAAAGTTAGATGGACCCGATGTTCAAGCCCATTAAGTAAGAATTAATACAAGTTTAAAGTCAAGAGATTATAAGCCACATATCAACCATTCCACTTTATGTTTACTTATTTACCATAGATTAATCATTATAAATATATAAATGTTTCTCACTTTAAAGTATTGCAGATTTATTTTTCTTAGATTTTTTTCTTTGCTCTCGTGATAGCATTTCGTCTTCTTCTTCTCTAAACTCACTCATGCATGCATAAGTTACATAAACTCTTGAATATTCAAGATTTATGATACTAAATTAATCAACATCTAGTTTCAGAGAGAGGTTGATTCTATGATTGCTTTGAAAAATTTATCCTCTTATATTTCTTCTGTTATTTTAATTTTTATTCAGATCTAACCACAAATATACAAATCTACAAGATCTAGTACATATCTGTTTAGATCTATATCTTAACTATGCAAAATAATACTTATTGACTAAGATCCACAAATTATAGATCTTAAATATCTTATAGGTATTAAATAGGTTGTGACACACTGACACGACTCATTTTAGTACTGTGCCGAGCATGGCACGAGAAATATTACTTCAGCCCGACATGGAGAATTTGGTACACAAAATGCTGGGCCATGCTGGACCGTACAATCCCATACTGGTTCGTGCTAACACAAACTAGATCATGTTGTTTTGGCCTTTAGAGTTAAAATTTTTAATTCAAATAAAAAAATAAATTTTTTAAAAGTTTTAATTTATTATTAAGTTATTTTTTTTTAAATATAATACTTAAAATCTTAGATAGATTTTAAAAATATAAAATATTAAAAAATTCAGCATTCACATTCCACATTTACATTTCAATCTGGCGATCATGTGACATGTTGGATTCAAATAAAATAATAAAAAAATTATTCTATTTCATAAATAAAAATTTAGTATGATACATATATGTTACAATATATACTTAAATCTAAATGATATATATTTATAAAATTAAATATGATGAAGTAAAACTAAAACATAACTCATAAAATATAAGTACAATACATCAATAATGTATAAATCATAATAAAATAAATAAATTTCTAAAATAGAAATAATAGTTACTATGTCATGTCATATTTAATCTTATAATATCATATTACAATGTCATATTATAATGTCATATTAACATTACATTGTAATGTTATATTAACATTACATTGTAATGTCATATTAACAATACATTGTAATGTCATATTATCACTACATCATAATGCATAAATTATTATTAATCTTATCTTTTATTATGTTAGTCTACAGGCCTAAAATTGAGATTTTATTCAGATTAAAAGTGAAATTTTAATCTGATAGTAATTAACAATTACAATGTGCTTATCTTTTATTTATGTTTATACTATCAGCTTAATAATATAAAATATGCACACACCATAGAAAATCTTACTTAACAATACATCTCTAATAATTCTAACAAATATACTAATAAAAATTTCATTATTAAAAGTATCATCAAAAATAATACTAAATATTTTATTTTAAAAATTATATTCCCTAAAACTATACATCATACAATCGTTTTTACTAGTAGAACTAGGGATTTTTAGATAAACATGCTTGAAGTATGTATACATAATACAGACTACTCTACGATCCTCCAAAAATCTAATCAAAAAATTTATAATCATAATTAGTTGGTCATATCTTCACTCACAAAATTATAGTGATATATAAAGAGGGTCAATGAAACTATACTTAAACTAGAACCACCTTAAAAGACTCTGTCACTCAATTAGTATGTCTTAAATCTAATATAGCATATTTTTTTGGTACATTAAACAATATGCCTTTAAGATGGACAATGATATATGAACTTCTACATTTATATATTTTTTGATAATATAAATATAATGCTGATTCTTCTTCATAATCTCAGAATTTTTATTTTTTAGTATTTAATATGCAATCATGCTACTAAAGTTTTCCAAGTTTTTTATTTATTTGGTTAACAAATAAGTTTGGGTTTTAATTATTAGAGACAACATAATTTTAACCTCGAATATTTTAGTGAGATTATCATTATTATCTATATTTATATCAATTTCAAACTCAATTTCAGTAAATTCACTATTTTTATTTTATTTAAAATATTTATATTTATTAAAAAATTATAAACCTAATTAAAAAAACTCAAATTTTTTTAAAAAATATACCAATACCATAACCACTTTGTTGTAAGATACTACATCACTTCTAACCCTAGTTATATTATGAAAATTATATAACATATGTCATAGCCCATATGCATAACATAAGTGTAAATCATAAGTATAATATTACAATAATAAATAATAATTACAAAAAAAAAATTACTAAATTTAACAATTAGAAAAGTCAGAGCAGAAAGGAAAGAGAACTATAAAATAGAGGAGAGAGAAAAATTAGAATGAAAATTTTAAATTTTTTAATCTCTATTTATAGAGAATTAAAAAATATTAAAAATATATCAACAACTATAAGCCATGCTTATCACTGTCAATATTGTAGCCCATTGTATGAAAATGTAATAAACATCGTTAAGGTCGCTTTAATGCATGCATGCATGTGTCGCATGACCGATGAGCACTGAAAAGTTACCAAGTAAGCCAAACCCAACTTATGTGACTAAGTTTTTTTTAACCCATCCCATCAAGTACTTAATAGATTGGGCATGACCCATGGCCTGAAACCCACTCATACTCGATCACAAGTCATCAGGCTGATAGACCATGCCACTGGCAAGGCATGTGGATAGTGTTTGGCCTAACACAAGGCACAACCAACTCCAACCCAACATGGCACAAGTCATATTGCCGGGTTGCCCATCCCACGTGACACCTCTAAGCTTTCTTCAATTTTTTTTTTTAAACATGCCACTTCCAAATCATTTTTCTTCAAGTTTTGGTTCTAAGCTGATATCCATATTTGAAGATAAAAATAATGATTATTGAACTGTTAAAATGAATACCCTATGCACGTAACAAGACATCAGAACTAATCAATGAAGGATTTGCTAAATATGAACATCACTCTTATGTTGAAGAAAATGAGAAACTAAGAGTAAGAGAACTAAAAAATTTTAGATGCCCGAGCATAAAATGTTCATCTAGTAGAGTGCCAATAATGTTATTTTTCCTCGAATAATAGGATCAACTAAGACTAAAGATGCGTGAGACTTGCTCCAAAAAAATCAAGGAAATAAAAAAAAAATACTCGATGAGCTAAACTTCAATATTTAAAAAGTGATTTTGAGAAACTAAAAATGAAAGTAAAATTCTCTTAATGCTTATTGTCTTATTCATTGACCTAATAAATCACCTTAAAATACATGATAAAAATATCTCTGAAACAAAATTAGTTGAAAAATTACTTATGAGTATGAGTGAAATTTAATCCCATAATTAGAGTCATTGAACTTTAAGAGGAAGATTTTTTTTGAGCTTAATATGCAGGAGTTTCTCAACTCCTTAAAGTCTTATGAGCAAAGATTATTAAAAAGAACAGAAACAATTACAAAAGTTGCTCTACAAATGAAATGCGTTTCACACTCCATACAAACAAAGGATGACAAGGATATAAATGAAACACAACAAAATACTAAAATAATAATCAACTATTCAAATCAAAGTAAACAAAGTAAGAATAAGAATATATCCATTGTAAAAAGACATAATACATATTTTGCAAGAATGTACTCTTATATATGTAATATCTGTAATATGAATAATCACTTAAAAAATGACTATTGATACACATCCAAGAATCAATGCTCAAAACAAAGTAAGAATTTCAACACTCCTCGAAGAACTATAGACAAAAATACACTCAACAAATTAATTGTGTAGAAAAAAAATTCTTAAAACTATATTTTTTCTACATTCCAAAAACTTTAAATATCATGTAACTTAATGTATAATTTCTAGACAGTAATTATTCAAATCATATGTCTGAAAATAATAAAATATTTGTGAAATTACAAGATTATGTGAGCTTACAAATAAAAATGAGAAATGATAACCTTGTCAATGTGAAAGAAAAGGACAATGTTAGAATCCCTAGAACTACAGGAATTGACAATATTCTGTTGGTTTCTTTGTTGGATCAAAATCTCTTAAGTATATGATAACTCATGCAAAATGTGCATAAAATAATATTTGAGGACATCATTGCTGGAAATTGCTGGTTGCCTATATTTTTAATAATTTCTATTAAAGATAAAATTAAACTATTATTAAACCTGCAACCATTTTGTGTATACATACTCAATGTATGGTGCAACCTTTTCACAAGTAAGTAAAACATAGCTTCAGGTTGCTTTGTACTCTTCATCTGTCATACATCTTTTCATTTCTCTTCCAAATGCTCTTTCAGGGTGCTTGAAGATAGATAATTTATCTAGAGAATCATCTTCTACCATCACATGACCTTCATAATTCCGCGGCACATTTATATTCTTTGTATTGACATGATCATCAAAATAATAAGAACAAAATGATGATGCTTCTTCTACTAAATATTCATTGCAAATTGAACCTTCAACTTTTTCTTTGTTTCTAACATTCAATTTCAACTTACGAAGATACCTAAAACCACAATGTTAGGTTTCAATTTGATTAAATTACAATATTGCTTAAAGTACGAAATAATAAAACACAACAAAATATATATATTTACCTCTCAAAAGGATACATCCACTTGAATTGCACTGGCCCTACAATATTTGATTCATATGCCAGATAGATTGGAAAATGCTCCATTGAGTCAAAAAAACTAGGTGGGAATATTCGTTCAAGCTTACAAATAATAAGTGGAATGTCATTCTCCAGCCTCGCCATGTCATCTATTTTGATTGTGGTTTCAGTTAGCTGTTTGAAAAACAAACTAAGTTCTGTACGGCCTTCCAACCACTTAGTGGAAGTAATTCACGGAATGCAATTGGTATTAATCTCTTCATAAATACATGACAGTTATGACTTTTCATTCCAAATAACTTAAGATTCTTCATATCAACACATCTACGCATATTTGATACATATCCATCAGGGAATTTAAAATTATTAACCCATTCACACAATATTTGTCTTGCCTTCTTATCAAGTGTGTAGCAAGCTCTAGGGAATTTTCCTGTTTCCTCATTCAGTTTCAATTCAGGATGCTGACAATAATCATTCAGCTCTTATCTTGATTTTAAAGTGTCTTTTGTCTTTCCGTCTATATTATGGTCAGTGTTGAAAACATTGTCAAAAATATTTTTTTAATATGCATTACATCTAAGTTATGACAAATTAAATTGGATTTCCAATAGGACAAATCCCAAAATATTATACGTTTCCTCTAGCCAAATAATTTGCTTATTAGTCCATTACTTCCAGTAGCATCCTTTTCAGTTACTTTCTTCAAACCCAAACTATGATTCTCTGTAATAATTTCATCTCCTGAATGAACTACTAGTGCAACTCTAATCACAGTTGTATTTTTTTGAAATGCAGCTCTATTTCTTCGAAATGGATGATTCATAGGTAGAAACTTATGATGGTTATAAAACCATGACTATTTACCACTAAATTTGAGGCTAAATGCATCAAAATTTGTCATGCAATACCGGCATGCGAATCATTCTATAGCACTCCAGCCAGACAACATTGAATATGCAAGAAAGTCACTTACCATCCACATAAGGGCTACCCGCATAATGAAATTTTGCTTCTTTGAGATATCATATATATCCACGCCAACATCCCATAAATGATTTAACTTAGCAATAAAAGGCTGTAAGAAAACATCAAGCATGTCTTTTGGCTTGTTTGGCCTTAGAACCAATATTGGTAAAAACATATATTGCTCCTTCATACATAACCACGGAGACAAGTTATAAGGTATCACTATCACTAGCCATGTTGAATACTATTGTCCAGATTGGCCAAATGGATGAAATCCATCAATGTAGAGACCCAATCTCACATTTTGACTTTCTGCTCCAAAATCTTGATGTATATAATTAAAATGCTTCCAAGTAGGTGAATCTGATTGATGACGCATTACCCCTTCTTCAATCTCATGCTTGGAATGCCAACTCATATCATTTTCTATAGTATTTGATGCATATAATCATTGTAATCGAGGAATTAATAAAAAATAAAACATCTTTTTAAAGACAACCTTCAATTTTTTTCACGTTTCTACAACACGAAGTGCCTTCCTAAATCGAGGATGGTCACAAAACTTACAGCTAATTAAAACACTATCACCACCCCAATATAACATGCATCTATTTAAATAATAATCAATTTTTTCTACTGGTAAACTCATTCCTCTTAGCAACTTCTTAGTGTTGTAAAAGTTGTTGGTGATCAAATTATTATCGGGAACAATCTTCTTCATCAGTTCTGTCACATGATCAAATAATTTCTAACACAAATGATTTTCTAACTTAATGCTCATTAGTCGAGTCACAAGTGACAATTGCGAATGTGTTTTAGAACCAGGACAAAACTTTTTATCTGCAGTTTTAAGCATTTCATAAAATTTATGAGCTTCAGGATTATGTGGTACATCCATGTAATCCATATTGAAGTCAGCACTAGTAGCTTCCATGATCATTCTATGGTATGTGTTTTATGATTCTTCACCACAAGTAAATGATTCAATACCCTCATTTTGGTCAATATTCAGAGCCATTGTTCTTTCCCCATGATAAATCCAATCAAAATAATTTGGCACAAAGTCATATTTTGCCAAATGATATCTTATAGTGTTGAATCACGAAAATGGATATTCTGACACTTTCGATGATTACATGGACACTAATTTTTTTCTCTATCCAAATCTCAATTGACTACATACAAAATTGATGAAAGTTTCAAGCCAAGTCAAAAGATCTTCATTCAAAAATACATTAATAACCCTTATGTACATCCACTCACGATCTGAGTTCATTTTGCCCTATTTATTTACAAAAAATAATGCACAATCTTTATTATAAATAAAACATTCTATTACTTAGAAGTATACAAATAATAAAATAAAATTACTTATATATGAATATTTAAAATTTAAATATCATGAATATCGAGGCAATGCATTTGCAGAATCTACATTAATAGATATCATATATTTTAGCACAATAAAGATTAATAGATATCACATTAATACTAGATAAAGTGTGCAAAGTATAATAATGCACAAAAAATTAAAGCAAAAAAAAAGACATTTTATGTTTGATGGAGGAGAGGGAGAGAGAGAGAGAGACATAGAGAGTGCAATGTTAGAATACAAAATTATATAAAAGAAAATAAAATTTCTTCTATATAAATCTATCAAATATTATATCTTTTATCATACATAAGTTCATATTTGAGCATGAGGCCCAAGGGCTAGGATTAGCTAAGAGTACGACCCTTATTTGTATTATACCATATAAGAGCTTGATCAACGGACACTCTCATTCTATGTGCTTACATATTGTTGATATTATATCTTTTGCCATTTAATTTCAAATTAGTTCATCAAATTAATATTCGTTCATATATAATTATATGTTAGGATACATATAGTAAATGTAGTTATAAATAGTTACATATAGTTAAACATATAATTATATATAGATATATGCATACAAGTAGTTATAAGTAAATATAAATAAATGTATACAAAGTTATAAACAATTATATAGATTTACATATATTTATACATAATTAAAAATAAAGATATATTTATTTATATAGAGTTATTTATTGTTATAAGGATATTTATATATAGTTATACACATATTGTTAAACATTGTGTTGTATGTTTTTATACATATAATTATAGATATTGTTAAATGTTGTTATAGATATAGTTACACGTATAGTTAAACTTATATTTATACATATATGTATATATATTTATTCATATAATTTCATATATTTATACATGTAGTTATATATAGGTATGGATATTCTAAATACATTTTTTATACTAATATATAAACATGTATATTAAATATATGTTGTTAATTATATATTTAAATATAGGTAATACATTAATAATAAAAATTATGTATAGTTATATGTTATTATACATATAATATATATAGTTATAAAAAATTATATATCGTTAAACATTTAGTTATATATATATATATATATATATATATATATATATATATATATATATATATATATGAAAAGTTATATTTAGTTATACATAAATATATACTAAGTTATAAACAAGTATATAGATTTACATATATGTATACATACATGTTGTCATACATATAGTTACAGGTATAGTTAAACTTATATCGATACATGTTGGTATATATATTAATATATATAATTTTATATATCTATACCTATAGTTATGTATAGGTATACATATAGTAAAATACATTTTTGAATACTAATATATACAAATGTATATTAAATATAAGTTATAAATTATATATTTAAATATAGTTATGTATAAAGCTTTTATAGCAATACATAAAATAAGATACAATTATTTATAGTTATATGTTATTATACATATAGTATTTATAACTATAAATATTTTTATATAGTTAAACATATAGTTATATATAGATATATTCATACAAATAGTTATACACAAATATATAAAGTTATAATTAAATATATAGATTTACATATATGTATACATAGATACAAATATAGTTATATTTAATTATATAGTGTTATATAATTTTATAATTATTTATATATCATTATAAAAATATTTATATATAGTCATACAACTTCAATAAATATCTAAAATATGGTCTGCAATGATGTTTAGAGATAGAGAGATAAAAGAAATACTATATTTCTACAATTTTCCACATGAGCAGGAAGTTACTTTGAATGACCATTTACTACTACTTCTATAGCGAAGAGATGTTCTGCTAAAGCATCATAAATTTATTCCATATAACTGCATGTCCATATATATATATATATATAAAGAAAAAATATGAAGATTAATACATGAAAATGATAAAAAAAATGATATAAAAAATTAATACTTAATAATAATAATATATAACTAAAACTCATGCCTTTACATAATGAATAAAAATGATTGATGAAACTTTACATATCATGTATTCCCATAAAAAATAAAACAACAGGATAAAATAAATAAAAACTCACAATAATATAATATTATGAATAAAAATTATAAAATGACATTATCATTTATTAAATAAAATAAAAGTTCACTTATAAATACAAAAAAAAAATTATAAATCCTTTTAATCTATATGAATCATCTCATCCCAGTATCTCAAGATAAAATTATAATATAATTCTCAATAGTTTTGAAATTTTTATTTTTATTTACAACTTATTAATATTCTTTATAATTCATTTTGCTGTATTATTATGATAGTTACTATTTTTTTATTATATTGTATTGATGTTTTTGAAATTATAATAACTTATATTTATTTTATTAAGATATGAAATTATATTTAATAATATAGGTTATCGACTAAAAATTAATTAGTAAATATGTTTATATCATATTAAACTATAAAAGAGTACTCACATAAAAGAGTACTCACGTAAAAGAGTACTCACATATTTTATTACTATTTTATTAATGAAGCATTAATTGATAGTACTATATTCACTAGTACTATCAATTAATGCTTCATTAATAATACATACATTTACCTAATACTTCTCATATTTTCTTATATTCTTTATTACTATTTATTACAAGATACATCGGCCACAAATTTTGTGAAACATGAAACTTAATTCAAGCTTGTAGGTTACAACTAATAGTTATGGTACTCAACTAATAACTACAACGTTCAACTAAGAATTACTACTCATATTTATTAGTTTTTTAAATTGTTTAAAATAAACATATTGCAGCACAGAAAAATTACCATGTGTGAAAAGATGATGTTATTAACACAGCATGATAAATGGTGTCCTAATGAATGTTGTCGTAAAAAGAATACTCTTGTGTGGCATGAAATTCATCAACATTACAGAGATACCCAAACTCTTCATAATCCAATGGTATTAATGGTATAAATTATAGTTAATATAAATTTGGTAGAAGTTGAATTGTTAGAGTAATAATAAACTACAATGTTATGGCTAAAATCATAAACAAAGTTGATAAAACATTATTTGGTACAAAAAAATCTATTATGTTGCTTGACATTGTGTGGATTATAAACATTAAAAATTTCTAAATATTTTTAATAGTTTTATATCCTCAATCTAAATCAAAAATGTTGTAGATTTAAAATATTATACTTTTTTTATCTACCTACCCTTCTCCCAAACTCAACCCAAAATAATTATTTGGTTCGTATATAAGCTATGAAGCTTCATGTTTAGAATAGGTAAAACTCACGTCCTAACATCTGAACGGCATGATAAATGATAGCACCTTAGAAAACGTTTCCAACATCTACGAGGATCGGACTCATATTTTCAGTGTTAGAGTATTCATCATCCTTTGCCGATCAGTCTACCATGTTGGTTCGGATTTTTATTACCATGCTATTTTTTTTAAAATATTATTCTTGATAGTATTTATGTACAAAAAAGTATGGTTCATATATTTTATACTATCTTAGCTTGATTGTCCATGACACATTGCTATATGTTGATCTTATTATATCAGTATGAAATCATTATTTTAATATTACTAAACTTGATTCAACAAGTCTACTCATCACTAACACAAGAAAGATCACAAGGAATCACACACTAAGAGACATCTATTGAAGGAATATTGAAATTATTAGAAATATAAGTGTTTTATTTCAAGAACCATAAATATGAAGTTATTATGTTTGAGATAATTTTAAGATAAATTTAATTTACAAAATGTTAGATACATGATAAATATAAATTTACACACACACACACACCATGATAATCTTTGATAAAGATAAGTGCAACCATAATAATATAAATGAATCATGTAGAAAAATTACAATAAAGTCTATAAAAAAATTAATAAGAATAATTATTTTTATATCATATATGTTGACTTAAAGCTTATCACATGCTTACTTGCATTAATAGGATGTGTTAGTATGTATGATTTCCATGTCTTGGCTTACACGAGTGATAAGTATTGATTATGTGCTTACTATGTGGTCTCGTGCATTAATGCCAAGTGCTTGAAAGTGTGCTTTTTATATGATGATGCATATACCTGCCAAGGATTGACTTGACATGTGAAAGCTATGTGTTGGCTTACTAAATGTTGCATCAAAAATTAAAAAACTTGGAATCTTGCCTGTAAATAAAAGTGATTTGGGGTTCCTAGCACACAACAACACATCATGAGAACATTTCAGAGTAAATTGAGAAACTCTTGCTCAATTATTTTCAATTACATGTGTGAATATTATTGAGTTTTCTAGAAGTTGGTAGAATAGTTCAAACTGATTCAATCGAGTATAATCAATTTAATTTAATTTGACATGCTAAACTATTATTTTATTTATTATATTATATTATATCTTATTTTATTTTTGTTTTCAATCATTACTCATTTTTGAATATTTTTTGTAGATATCAAGTCGGCATACCTAAGTATGTATACTTGTTATGTATAAAATACACATGCAAATTGATGTATAATATTTTTGTAGATATCAAGTCAGCATACCTAAGTATGTATACTAGTTATGTATAAAATACACTTGAATATTGATATATACTATTTTTGTAGATATAAAGTTGGCAAACCTAAGTATATATACTATTTATATATCGAGGAGGAATGAGGAGGAATTCGGAAACAAAAAATAGTTTCCAAACTTTATATCATGGTGTGTATGGTGACAAGAAAAAAAAATTGGAAATGACAATGCATAATCGATGAATGCATCAGAATAAAATTGTATCCATGCATCATAATTCACACAATAACAACGCATTATATCACAAATGCATTAAGCATTTATACGAATAAGTTTTTATACATTATCCAAGCATACCATATGGTGATTAGAGAAGAAATTTGGAAACAAAAAAAATAGAATAAAAATGCTTACTCTTCGATTAAGCAATTCAACGATAATCCATGAACGTACCTCAAATCAATAAGAAATTAAAACTTAAACCTCGAATGAATTTTTGTTTAATTGGCATCGAGAGATAATGGCAGAATGAAAAAGATTTCGGCTCTGTTAGAGATGCATCTTGTCGAGAGAGAGAATGCATATTTTACGATAATATTTATATTTTTAATTATTAAAACATTAAATAAACAATATATATATATATATATACTAAAAAAATACTCATTAATTTTATTTACTATCACAATTTTTTCAACAAAAATGAATGTGCCTGCAGTAAGGTACAATTGAAAAACAAATACCTTACAATTTTTTATTATAATATTAAATAAACAATAAATATATAAACAATAAAAAAATATGTTTTGCATTAAAAAATATCAAATATGTATGAAATTAACAAATTTCATATAATAAGACATGAATGAAAAGATGATTTATCTTCTAGCCACTCAACTAAATGTTATAAAATACTCTTAATATTAAAAAATCTATAAAAATTTATTTTTTATGGTTATAAATTGTTAAAGAATTCATATTTATTTTTACAAAGATAATATGAAATAAAAACTTAATGTTTAAAACTAATTATAAAAATATTACTCAATTGTTTAATTTTTATAAATTTTAGTAGGATTAAATATCTATATATTTATTTATAATTATTATTTTATTTTCTTTTAACTTTATTGAAAAAATTATATTTGTATTATATTTCAAGATTTTCGAGATTTGTATTATTTATTTTTTTAAAAGTTAGCTATAATCATAAAATTTTTTTAAATACTTATAATAATATTAATATTTACTAGTTTATTTTTCAATTCAGATATTTTTGAAAATATTTTCTATTTTATCATACATTGAATTAATTTACATTTAAATTAGAATAAATTTTAAAGTATGTTAATTTAATTTTTAAATTATTGAAAAAATTATTATACTTATTGAATTAATTATTTAATATTACTTTAATTTAACTTCTTTAATTTCTTAAATAAAATTTTAGAAAAAGTTTTTGTATACTTTTGTAAAAAATTAATATATCATAAAAATAGTTATTTTTGTCCTTATTAATATAATTTTTTTTGTATTTTAATATATTTTAAATTAATTATTTATAATGTCAATTATTTTATTTTACGAGGAGAATATTTGTTTCATGGATTGCTCATCTATAGACTAATAACATAAATTTAATAAACAAAATTAAATAAAATTTTAATACAAATAATAAATAAAAAAATTATATAATTAAATAATGTCTAAAGAAATACCGTCGCTAAATCCGTAGCTAAATTATGTAATTTATTAGCTAGAAAAATTCCATTCCTAAATCCATCGCAAAATTAAGGATTTTATTTTCTACTGAAATTCCATCGCTAAATTCTTCACTAATTTATGGATTTTATTAGCCAGGGATATTCGCTAGCTAAATCTGTAGCTAAAATATAGATTTTATTACCTAGAAATATTTGCTTGCTAAACACATTGCTAAAATATAGATTTTATTACACAGAGATAGTTTGTCTCTAAATTTGCCGCTAAATTATGGATTTTATTAGCAAGGGAAAATCTGTCACTAAATTCATCACTAAATCATGAATTTTATTAGCAAGTAAAAATCCATCTCTAATTTCATCGCTAAATCATTGATTTTATTAGCAAGGAAAAATCCGTCGCTAAATCTGTCTCTAAATCATGTATTTTATTAGCAATGGAAAATCCATCACTAAATTCATCGCTAAATCATGGATTTTATTAGCAAGTAAAAATCCGTCGTTAATTCTGTCACTAATTTCATGTTTATTTTAGCGAGGGATTTTTTGTTGCAATATCTGTTGCTAAAATCCCCCACTTTTATTGAGTGTAATTTGTAAAAATTTTTCATCGTTAATTTGTCACCAAATCAAATGCTAAATCCCACGCTTTTTTGAGTGGAATTTTTGAAAAATTCTCTCGCTATTCCGTTACTTTTTTTTCCAAAAAAAGATCATAAATCCCTTGCTATTCTCTAGATTATCCTGTGTAATTTCGCTAGGGATTGATCCCGAGCTAAAATTTCCTAGCTAAATTGATATTTTCTTGTAGTGATATTTTATAACATTATTTTATAAAATAGTAAAATTATTAATTTAATACAAATATTTAAAAATAATAATATATTAAAATATATGTATCATATAGTTATAACATTTACTGTTTGAATCATAAAATCATACATTAGATTTCCCATGTTACAATCATTAACAAAAATAAGATTATTAAAAAGAAAGAATTAATATTTAATTGAAATATTTTAGATAATCTATAAATCAACCAAAAATTAACTCATCAAATAGTTACCCTCTTATATTATTTTTTATATTATACTTTTTCAGATCATGCATAATGGAGATACAAGATTTAACTTTCCTCATAAATTTAAAAACATTTATTTTTTCATAATCTCTCCACAAAACATAAGATGAAACCATAAACTTTGAGCTTAATCTTTCTTGGTTACTTTAGTATATAAAAAAGGATTCAAAATTAATTATAAGAGTTTAATATAATATTAGTGAGTACTAACATTATTTTTTTGAGCATAATTTATTTTTTAGCGAGTTTGAAGAATAAGAATCCATAAAACATATTTGAATCCATTACTTTTATTTACTCTTCTGTTATGCCACTTGGATTGGACCTCTAGTTAAGTGACATGGACATGTATGCTACAACTGAACTTATTGGTCAGAGGCTCCTGAAACTTTGGTTTCTCCAGTCGTCCGAACCCAAACTTTTAAAAAACAAAAAACTAGGAGGACTTCTGTAGTTTGAACTCATTTTAATATTATAAAACAAAAAAATGTTAGGGGTGAGGAAGAAGAAATGACACAGTGCAAATATTGTATGAGACTTTTAACATGTAAAAGTTCGTTTGGGACTGGGCACCTTAAGAGGCATGCCGAATTATGCACCAAAAAAAATATGGTCCATTAGATCCTAGGCAAACCCAACATAGCACTGCATTTTTTGAGACTGGATCAAGTCCAGACTTAAAGTTTACTCCCTTAATATACTCTAGCGAGTTGAATAAGGACGGCATGGCCAGACTTATCACATTGATGGGTCTTACAATCAGATTTTGGAAGATCCAAGGGTTGTGCGCATCATGCAGACATATTTTCAGCCTACTTATCGTAGGATTTCTAAGTCCACATCTAGGAATCACATACTAAAATTGTATAAGTTAGAAAAACAAAAAATAATTAATAAATTTTGGCATATAGTGGAGTGGTGTCCGTGACGTCCGATATCTGGACAAGTCACGATGAATCATCTTATGCATGTCTCACCAGCCACTATGTAGATTCTAATTGGATAATGAATAAAAAAATTTTAGGATTCTTTGAAATTCTTCATCCTCATGATGGCCCGATCATTTTTGAGTGTGATAAAAATCATTAGGGAATATAAAATTCAAAATAAAATTTTTAGTGTCATATTCAATAACGCATCTAATAATGGAGTAGAGATTAACATGTTTGTTAGGAATATTAGAGATACACCATTAGGAGAAATCTTTCATGTCAGATGTATGTGTCACGTGATTAACCTGATTATTCAAGCGGGTATGAAGGTTTGTTCCCCCGCATTGGATAAGATACGTAATGCACTAAAATATATTCGTACACCTCACAGATAACAAGAGTTTGGTAGTCTCTGTTTGTCTGTGAATCTTAAAAAGAAGAAATTCCAATCGGATGTGAGACATCATTGGAATTACACGTACCTGATGTTAGAATCATGTGTTGGATACGAACATATGAAATACGACTACGTCAATAGTAAGAGTGACAAACTTATTATTGACGACACTGACAAGGCTTCAAGAATTTCATTTATGAAATTCCTGAAGATTTTTTATGACCCGACGAACATGTGTTTGTCGGTTTATATGCCCACGCCTTGCATTGCACTCTAGTACATATGCAACATTAGTAGCATGTTTAGGAAGTATCGAGCTGACCCGACACTTAGCCATATGGTTGCATAGATCAAAACCAAGTACTTGAAGTACTGGTCCACCATACCATCTCTTTATTGCCTTGCTGCATGCATGGACCCTAGGGTTAAGGTGGAAGGGGTAGAAAATACCCTGACTTACATTTCCTCGTGCATGAACCTGCAAGAGCCTCGTGAAGGGTTCATTCACGAGAAGTTGACTGACCTGTTCACATACTACGATACTAGGTATGATTGGGGTGGTAGCGAGACTGTGATTACCTACATGGATACCTTGTTCAAAGATCACAATTTTTCCATTCAACTAGCGATGGGGAATCGTAGGGGTGGACCATCACATAGGCGCGAGCTTTCTCGGTACTTAAATATCGATTACTGCTCAATCCTATCACATTCTGATACTAAGAATCTTGATATATTACAGTGGTGGAAATCATATGAGCCCACCTTTCTCGTGCTCTCTAGGATGGTACAGGATCTACGGACTCCTCCGGTGTTGAGCATAGCATCGGAGTCTGCTTTTTCTGTTGCAATAAACGTGATTTCAGATAGGAGATCGAGATTACGTCCAGATATTGTTGAGACATTGGCTTGTTTGAAGGATTGGGAGGATTCGAGGTTTAACATCCATGATCGTGCTGGAGCTGGGACTAGGACTGGGACTACAGCCGCATCCACTACTATAGCAGAGGAGTTGATTGCTGATGATGATGATCCATATGATACTGATTTTGATGTTGCGGCTGATGATGCTCGTGATATGCCGATTGATGATTGATGATGATTTACTGTTTTTTGATTTTAATGTTTTGTTTTTTATTGATTGTACACTTTATTTTATACGTTAGGTTGAAACTTTAATTTGTTTGGTTCGGACCTTCGGTATCTAATGGTTGATTCGTCATTTTTCATTTGGTTTGCTTATGTTTTTTTTACTTTTTAATTTTTTTAACATTATTTATTGATTTATTTATTTTTTTTGTTTTAATTTTTCATTTAAAAATGTATTACTCTATTATATAATTCTAATAAATTTTGCACTAATTTTATTTTACATTATAAAAAAAATTACACTTTGTAAATTTAATAAATCTTAAACAATATTCATAATTCATATTTTAAATTAATAATATTATACAATATCAATAATTTTATATATACTTTTATAATTTATATAATTAAAATAAAAATTAAAACAATAAAAAATTTTAAAAAAAAATTTAAATATTTCCTGGCCCTTACGGCCAGGCCAGGCACCGAGCAGGCCTGGCCTGGCACTATTGGTAGATACTTTAATTAATAAGATGTTATATAATAATTTATTTTTTTTGTTTTAGTTATATATAATATTGTATTAGAATAAGTTATTAAATTAATTTTTTTTTGTTAATTAAAAATTATCATTTATAGTTTCTGATATTATTCAATATAATATAAAAATATTACATTATTTAATTAAATTTTTGTTGAAGCTATATGACAATCAACTTCAATTTTTGTTTGTTCATGTCTATAATAACTTTTTTTATATATCTATGAAAATGTTTTGTATACCCGAAATTTTTGGGTAGAGCCTCCATGCTGTCGGGAACAACACCTTATTTTCTGAAGGAGTGAGATGAACCAAAAAAATTAATTTCACGCAAACGTGGGTTTGTTCTTGACACTCTTATTTTGTGTAGATATGCATCATCACTGTTCAAATATGTGACTGCTTGTTTCAGTTATTGGTTTATAAATGTAGTATGTTATGCTCCATGTGCATGTGTAAAATATTCTCTATCTACGTGGAGTACCAGAAGAAAAAGAACGAGAAATATTGACTATGCTTGAAAGACCTATACGTGTGTGTTTTAAGTCCTATATTATTTTCTTTTTTTTGTTTTTGATGGTATGTGTATTTGCATTATGTACAAGTGTGTGTTTCATCTCATGCTATGGGATTATAAATATGAACATATAATATTGTAGTATATACATAGATATATACTTTTTATAAATGTACGTATATACTGAGTATACATCTACGTATATACTGAGTATATATCTACGTATATACTGAGTATATATCTACGTATATACTGAGTATATATCTACGTATATACTGAGTATATAAGTACGTATATACCGAGTATATATGTTCGTATATATTGAGTATATTTGTATGTATATACTCGGTATATACATACTTATAAACTACAGTATATACGTATGTATATATTCAGTATATACATACTTTTATATTATAGTATATACGTACGTATATGCGTGCTATATACGTACTTTTATATTGTAGTATATACATACATAAGTCATATATATTTGTGTCCCCGACTGCTTGTTATCGGTTATTGGTTTGTAAATGTAGTATGTTATGATCCATGTGCAGGTGTAACATATTTTCTATCTACATGGAGTACCAGAAGAAAAAGAACGAGAAATGCTGAAATGCCTTAGAGACCTATATGCATGTTTTTTAACTCCTATATTATTTTCTTCTTTTGTCTTTGATGGTAGGTGTATTTGCATTAAAGTACAAGTGTGTGTGTCAACTAAGGCTATGTGATTATATATACGCACATATAATACTGTAGTATATAAGTACATATATACTTAGTATAAATGTACATATATATTGAGTTATATATCTACGTATATATGGAGTATATAAGTACGTATATACTGAGAGCGATGGTAGCATCGGCAGTAGTGGCAGCACCGGCAGCAACGGCAGTAGCTGTAGCACTGGTCAGCCGTAGCAGCAACAGCATTGGCAGCGGCAGTGGTAGTGGCAGGAGCGACAGTAGCGGCGAGAGCAGCAGCAACAGCAACAAATATGGTATATACGTACATATAACGTCAGTATATACGTACATATAATACTACAGTATTTTATGTACATATATACTGAGTATACTTGTACTCAGTATATATATACACATAATACTGTAGTTTTTATGTACGTATACTATAGTATTATATGAACGAGTAAAATGATAATATATATTTAGATATATACTATAGTATTAGATATTTATTAAAACATAACCTTTATTTTTAATTTGACTGAGTGGTTTAAATTTTTTACAGTTATGATACATCATCATTGCTCCTCATACAAAGCTTTTATAAGTGATAGGATTTTTCACTAAAATAGTCGTGTCATGACTTAGATAGCTTTGTCGCATTTGAAAAATGGTGATCGAAAAAGTAGAGGGAGAGAAAGCAATGATAATGAATGGATAGATTATACTTTATGCACAGTCGGTAAATACATTGATGAATAAGATGTTATTAAATTTTGTTATTTTTTTGTTTTAATTATGTAAAATATTGAATTAGAATAAGTTATTAAATATTTTTTTTGATTATTATAAATTATCATTTATAGTTTGTTTTTTATTCAATTTGATATAAAAATATTAAATTTTTTAATAGAAAAAATTTAAAATAAATTAAATTATAAAAATAGTTTTTGAAATTAAAATAGCTAGGGAAAATTCCCTAGCTAATTTAGCAAATTGTTCCTAGCTAAATTTGCTCGCGAAAAATCCCTTGTTAAATTAGCTAGGGAAAGTCCCTAGCTAATTTTGTTAGGGAAAAATCCCATACTAAATTATCAAGTGATAAATCATTTACTAATTTAGCTAGGGTTATTTTTATTTTAGCAAAGGATTTTTACGTCGCTAAATTTATTATCTATAAAAATTTTCATCGCTAATATTTAGTAACGAGCATTTTAGCTTGGGATATCTTCCATCATTATTTCCATTTAGCAATGGAAAATCTCATTTAGCATGCTAATTTAGCTAAGGAAATTATTTTTGTTTTGCTAGGGCATTTTCCGTCGCTAAATTATTAGATAAGGAGAGTTTCCCTGGCTAAATTTTTCTGAGGATCACTTTAGATAGGGAACCTAATCCGAAGGTAATCCATCACTATATCCCAATTAGCGGTAAAAAATGCCCATTTAGCTAGGGAAACTATATAGTATTTTTCTTGTAGTAAGATAAGCAGATGGACAGATATATAAAAAGATAGATAGAAAAATAGATAGACATATATATAGATATATAGATAGACAAATAGACACATAGATAGATAGGCAAATAAAAAGATAGATAATTAGACAGATAGAAAAATAAACAAATAGACCGACACATAGATAGATTGATAGACAGATAGGAAAAGAAATATACAAACAGATAGACAGATATACAGATAGAGAAATAGATAAAAAGATAGATAGGCAGATTGACAGATAGATAGAAGACAGATAGATAGAAAAACAAATTGACATTTAGACAGATATACAATTAGATAGATATATAGATAGATAGATATATACATAGACAGATAGATATATAGATTGACAGATAGACATACATACAGACAGACAGATAGATAAATAAATAGATAGATAGACACAGATAGAAAGACAGGTAAACATACATATAGACAGTTAGATAGATTAAGAGATAGATAGATAGACAGATTAATAGATTGACAGATAGAAAAATCGATAGATAGATAAATAGATAGATAGATTGATTCATTATATATATATATGATTAGATAGATAGATAGATAGATAGAATGATAGATAGATTAAAATATAGAAAGATAGATAGATAGGCAGATAGATAGATTTGCAGAAATGCATATAAGCAAATAGATGATAGGCAGATAGAAAGGTAGATAGATATATAGATCGACATATATACAAATAGATGGATAGACAGATTGTTTGATAGAGTGATAGATAGATAGAGAGAAAGACATATAGATAGATAGACAGATAGATAGATATATAGATTGACAGATTGAGAGAGAGAGAGACACATAGATAGAAAAATAGAGAGATAGACAGATAGATATATAAAAAGATTCCCAGATTGACAGAAAGACAGATAGTCAGATAAACCGATAAATATATATACAGACGGATAGATTTCTAAATAGATAGAGAGAATGATAGACAGACAAACATATGGATAGATAGACACATAGAAAGATAGATAAATAGACACATGGATAGTTTGATAGAAACATCGATAGATAGATAGACATATAATCAGATAGCTAGATGGGCATATAGATAGATAAATAGATAGACACATAGACAAGACTTATAGACAAATAAGCAGATAGACAGATAGATAAATAAAAATTTAGATAGATAGACATATAGAAAGATAGGAAAATTAGGCAAATAGACAAATATATAGATAGATAGATAGACATATAAACAAATAGGCAGATAGATAGATAGATAAATATATAGATAGACAATTAGTTATATTGACACAATGATAGATAGTCAAATTGATAGAAAACTAGATAGCTAGATAACCATATAGACATATAGACAAAAATACATATAGACAGATAGAGTTTTTAATAGATATGTAGATAGCCAGAGAGATAGATAGATAGATAGGCAGATAGATAGATAGACATATAGACATATAGTCAAATAGATAAATAGACAAATAGATAGATAGTCATATAGATAGATAGATAGACAGATAGATTGATAGACAGAAAGACTGATATACATATAGACAAATAGATAGTTAGACAAATAGATAGATTGATAGATAGAAAAACATATAGACAGATAAAGAGTTAGATAGAAAGACAAATAGACAAATATATAAATAGATAGTAAGAGAGGGATACTGATAGATAGATGTATTGATACATAGATGTATTGATAGATAGAAATATAGATAGATTGATAGCTAGACAGATAGATAGATGGATAGATAGATAGATAGACATATAGACAGGTAGATAGGTAGACAGATAGAGAGATATATAGATAGCCAGATAGACAGCTAGACATATAGATAGAAAGAAAGAAAGATATATATATATATATATGCAGATTGACATATAAATAGATAGATAGGAAGATACACAAATAGATAGATAAATAGATAGTTATACAGATATACATATAGACATATACACAGATAGATAGATAAACATATAGACAAATTTATAAATAAACAAATAAATAGATAGATAGATAGACAGACTGATAGATAGATAGATATATAGATAAAAAAATAGATAGATAGTAATATATATATATATATACAGACAGATAGATACACAGATAGAAAAATAGATAGATAAATAAATAGATAGATAGACAGATAAATAGTTAGACAAATAGACAGACAGACAGATAGATAGATAGATAGATACATAGATAAACATATAGATCGATTGATAGATAGAATAGATAATAGATAGATAGATATTTATATATACATATAGTTAGATTGATAGATAGAAAGATTGTCATATAGAGAGATAAATAGATAAAGAGATAGATAGATAGACAGATTGAAAAATAGTTAAATTGATAAACAGATAGATATATAGATAGATAGATATATAAATAGTGAGATAGATAGATAGACAGATTGAAAAATTGTTAAATTGATAAATAGATAGATAGATATATAAATAGATAAATAGATATACATAAAGATAGATAGACATATAGAGTGATAGACAGATAGATATATATACCAATAGATAGTCAAATAGACGGATAGATATATAGAAAGATAGATAGACAGATAGACAGATATAAAGATAGAAAGATAGATAGACAAATATACATCTAGCCAAATATACAAATAGACCGATAGACATATAGACAGCTAGACTGATAGACTGATAGAAATATAGATAGATAGATACATAGATAAACATATAGATCGATTGATAGATAGAATAGATAATAGATAGATAGATATTTATATATACATATAGATAGATTGATAGATAGAAAGATTGTCATATAGAGAGATAAATAGATAAAGAGATAGATAGATAGACAGATTGAAAAATAGTTAAATTGATAAACAGATAGATATATAGATAGATAGATATATAAATAGTGAGATAGATAGATAGACAGATTGAAAAATTGTTAAATTGATAAACAGATAGATAGATAGATATATAAATAGATAAATAGATATACATAAAGATAGATAGACATATAGAGTGATAGACAGATAGATATATATACCAATAGATAGACAAATAGACGGATAGATATATAGAAAGATAGATAGATAGATAGACAGATATAAAGATAGAAAGATAGATAGACAAATATACATCTAGCCAAATATACAAATAGACCGATAAACATATAGACAGCTAGACTGATAGACTGATAGAAATATATATATATAGATAGATAGACAGATAGACATCTAGATAGATTGACAAATGGACAGATTGACATATTGATAGATAGCCAGATAAACATATAGTCTTACAGACAGATATATAGATTTGTAGATAAATAGATAGATAGGTAGACATCTAGAGAGATAGATGGATAGACAAGTAGATAGTTAGATGGAAAATAGACAATATATAGATAGAGATATAGATAGGTAGAAAAATAAATAGATATGAAGATAGGAAGATCGATAGAAAAATAGATAGATAGATAGACAGATAGACAAATAGACATATTGATCGATTGATAGATATACAAATATAAAAATGTAAGATAGACAGAAAGGCATATTGATTCATAGACAGATAGACAGATATATCAATAGATAGATAGATAAATAGATAAATAGATAAATAGATAAATAGATAAATATATAGATAGAGAGATAGAGAGATTTATAGATAAACAGATAAATAGAGAGATAGTTAGACTGATAAATATATAGACTAATGGAGAGTTTCACAAATAGATAGATAAATAGATAGACATATAGCTAGATAACTAGATAGGTAGATAGATAGCTGATAGATTGATTAATTGATTAGCAGATAGATAGATAGATTATTAGATATGTAGAGAGATAGACATATTGATATATTTATAGAAAGATAGATAGACAAATAGATAGATATGCAGATAAAAAGATAGGCAGATAGTTAGATATATAGATACATTGATATACAAATAATTAGATAGATAGATAGATTGAAAATAGGTAGACAAATAGAAAAATAGACAGATAGATTGATAGATAGAAAAATAGATCGACACACACACACACACACACACACACACACATATATATATATATATATATATATATATATATATATATATATATATAATGATAGATAGATCGACATATAGACAAATAACTAGATATATAGATAAATAGATAAATATATACATATTTAGATAAACATATAGACATGTAGATAGATAGATATAGAGATATAGAGATATAAAGATTGACAGAAAGAAAGATAGATAGACAGACACACAGATAGATATATAGATAGATAGATAGATAGATAGAAATATAGATAGGTAGATAGAAAGATAGATATACAGATAAATAGACAAATAGACAGACAGATAGAAATACAAATATACAATGAGACAAAATACAAATAGACATATAGACAGATATATATATATATAGACAGATAGATAGACAGAAGGATTGATAGAAAAATTGATACATAGATAGATAGACATCTAGACATATTGACATATTGAAAGATTGACAAATATAGTTTCTTACAAACATATAAACATATATGTATATAGATAGATAGTCAAATAGAGACATAGACCGATAGACAAATAGATAGATATATATATAGAAATAGATAGATATAAAGATAGACAGATAGAAACATATGCATTTTTGTACATAGACATATAGACAAATAGACAGATAGACACATAGATAGATAGGCAGATAGATAGATAGATAGACATATAAACAGATAGATAGTTAGTAAGTTAGATAGATAAATAGATATACAAATAGATAGATGACAAAATGACCTTTAGACAGATAGATAGATAGTTTGTTAGTTAGAGATATAAATAAATAGATAGATAAATAAATAGATATATATAAAGAAAGTTTGATTGATAGTTAGATAAATATATAGATAGTTAAATAGACATATAGATAGATAGATTGATTGATTGAAAAATAGACATACAGATAGATAGATAGATAGATAGATAGCTAGATTGCAAGATAACCATATAGTCAGATAACCAGATATGCTGATAGATAGTAGATAGATTAATTGATAGAAAGATAGATAGATAAATAGATAGATAGATATATAATTAGACAGATAGACATATAGACATATACATGTATAGATAGATAGGACTTATATATAAATTTATAGATAGTCAGATAGACATATTGGCACATATGTAGATAAAATGATAGGCAGATAGGAAGATAATAGATAAAAAGATAGATAGGTAGACAAATAGATAGATAGATAGATAGACAAATAGACAGATTAATTGATAAATATATAAATGAACATATACACATATAGAGAGATAGATAGATGATAGACAGATAGAAAGAGAGACAAATAGATATATTTATTTATTTATTGATAGACTAGATAGTCATATTGACAAATAGACAGATAGCCAAATAGACAGATATACATATAGAGAGTGAAATAGATAGAAAGATAGTCAGATAAAAAGATAAATAGATAAAATATATATAATATATATATATATATATATATATATATATATACAGATAAATAGATAGACAAATTGACAGACAGATTGATCGATTGCTTGATTTATAGACAGATAAATAGATAGAGAGATAAATAGAAATTTATATAGACAGCTTGACAGATAGACAAATAGACAGATAGATAGATAAACATATAGATAGATAGGTAGATAAATAGCTAGATATCTAAATAGGTAGATAGATAAATAAAAAATATATAGTTAGAAAGATAAATAGATAGATAAATAGGTAGATAGATAAATAGACTGCTAGATGGACAGATAGATACATATATTGATTAATTTATAGATATATAGATAGATTGATTGATATATAAATAGATAGATAAATAAACACACATACAAATAGAGAGAAATAGACAGATATATAGATAGAGAGATAGATAGGTAGAAAAATAAATAGATATGAAGATAGGAAGATCGATAAAAAAATTGATAGATAGATAGACAGATAGACAAATAGACATATTGATTGATTGATAGATATACAAATATAAAAATGTAAGATATACAGAAAGGCATATTGATTCATAGACAGATAGACAGATATATCAATAGATAGATAGATAGATAAATAGATAGATAGATAAATATATAGATAGAGAGATAGAGAGATTTAGAGATATCAGATAAATTGATAGATAGTTGGACTGATAAATATATAGACTAATGGAGAGTTTCACAAATATACAGATAAATAGATAGACAAATAGCCAGATAACTAGATAGGTATATAGGTAGATAGATAGCTGATAGATAGATAGATTGATTAGTAGATAGATAGATAGATTATTAGATATGTAGATAGCTAGACATATAGATAGATTTATAGAAAGATAGATAGACAAATAGATAGATATGCAGATATGCAGATAGAAAGATAGGTAGATAGTTAGATATATAGATACATTGATATACAAATAATTAGATAGATAGATTGAAAATAGATAGACAAATAGACAAATAGACAAATAGACAAATAGATTGAAAGATAGAAAAACAGGTCGACACACACACACACACACACACACACACACATATATATATATATAATGATAGATAGATCGACATATAGACAAATAACTAGATATATAAAAGATAGATAAATATATACATATTTAGATAAACATATAGACATGTAGATAGAGAGATAGAGAGATAGAAAGATTGACATATAGAAAGATAGATAGATAGACAGACAAACATATATATAGATAGATAGATAGATAAACAGATAAATAGATAAATATATAGATAGATAGAAATATAGATTGGTAGACAGAAAGATGGAATTACAGATAGATAGACAAATAGACAGACAGATAGAAATACAAATATACAATTAGACAAAATACAAATAGACATATAGATATATATATATATATATATATATATATATATATATATAGACAGAAGGATAGATAGACAAATTGATACATAGATAGATAGACATATTTACATATTGAAAGATTGACAAATAGACATAGTTTCTTACAAACATATAAACATATATGTATATAGATAGATAGACAAATAGAGACATAGACAGATAGACAAATAGATAGATAGATATATAGAAATAGATAGATATAAAGATAGACAGATAGAGACATATACATTTTTGTACATAGACAGATAGACAAATAGACATATAGATAGATAGGCAGCTAGATAGATAAACATATAAACAGATAGTTAGTTAGTTAGATAGATAAATAGATATAAAAATAGATTGATGACTAAATGACCTTTAGACAGATAGATAGATAGTTTGTTAGTTAGATATATAAATAAATAGATAGATAAATAAATAAATAGATAAATAAATAGATAGATAAATAAATAGATATATAGAAAGATAGAAAGTTTGATTGATAGTTAAATAAATATATAGATAGATAGATAGACATATAGATAGATAGATTGATTGATTGAAAAATAGACATACAGATAGATAGCTAGATTGCAAGATAACCATATAGTCAAAAAGCCAGATATGGCGATAGATAGTAGATAGATTAATTGATAGAAAGATAGATAGATAAATAGATAGATAGATATATAATTAGACAGATAGACATATAGACATATACATATATAGATAGATAGACTTATATATAAATTTATAGATAGTCAGATAGACATATAGGTAGATATGTAGATAAAATGAAAGGCAGATAAAAAGATAATAGATAAAAAAATATATAAATAGATAGACAAATAGACAGATAGATTGATAAATATATAAATGAACATATACACATAGAGAGATAGATAGATGATATACAGATAGAAAGAGAGACAAATAGATATATTTATTTATATATTGATAGATAGATAGTCATATTGACAAATAGACAAATAGACAGATATACATATAGAGAGTGAAATAGATAGAAAGATAGTCAGATTAAAAGATAAATAGATATATAGTTATATATATATATATATATATATATATATATATATATATATAAACAGATAAATAGATAAACAAATTGATAGACAGATTGATTGATTTATAGACAGATAAATAGATAGAGTGATAAATAGAAATTTATATATACAGCATGCCAGATAGACAAATAGACAGATAGATAGATAAACATCTAGACAGATAGATAGATAAATAGCTAGATATCTAAATAGGTAGATATATTGATAAATATATATAGTTAGAAAGATAAATAGATAGATAAATAGGTAGATAGATAAATAGACTCCTAGATGGACAGATAGATACATATATTGATAGATTTATAGAGATATAGATAGATAGATTGATATATAGATAGATAGATAAATAGACCCACATACAGATAAAAAGAAATACATATATACCGAGAAACTTATAAATAGACAAACAGACTAACAGATACTTAGATAGACAGACATATAGATAGATACATAAAATTATAGATAGAAATATAGATAAATAGTTAGGCAGATTATTTGATAGAAAAATACAAAGATAGATATATAGATATATAGATTGATCGTTAGACAGATAAACATATAGACATATATTCTGATAGATAGATATATAAATAGACAGATTAATAGATACTCAGATAAATATATATATATATATATAGATAGATAATAGACATATAGATATATAAGCAAATAGATAGATAGACAGAAAACATATAGATAGATACTCAGACATATAGATATTTAGATAGATAGATAGATAGACAAAAAGATAGATAGACAAATAGATAGATAGATTGATTGATTGATAGAAAAATAGACAGATAGATAGAAAGATAAAAAGATAGATAACTAGATAGCTAGATAGGCAGATAGATAGATAAATACATAGATATATAGATAAATTGATACATAGATAGATAAGTAGGTAAATAGATAAATAAATATATAGATATATAGATTGATAGTTTTATTTATTGAATGATTTTTTGATAGATAGATTGATGGATGGATAGATAAATATATTGATTGATAGATAGATAGAAAAAAAAGATATATATATATATATAGTTAGATAGATAGATAGATAGATAGACAAATAAATAAATTGATAGATTTAAAATAGAAAAAGTGATTGAAATATAGACATATATATAGATAGATAGATAGGCATTTATATAGATTTATAGATAGACAGATTAACTTATAGATACACAGATAAACAGATAGCTACATAGATAGGTAGACAGATAGATATATAGGTAGGTAGGTAGATATATAGGTCGGTAGATATATATATATATATATATATAAAGAGATAGATAGATAAATAGATAGACATGTGTAAAAATAGACATATATATAGATAGATAGATAGAGAGACATATAGACAAAAAGACAGATCATCACATAGACATATAGCTTAATAGCCCAATAACCATATGGATAAATACACTGATAGACATATAGATTTATAGATAGATAGGCATATAAAGATATTGATAGATAGACAGATAGAAAGATAGATATATATACAAATAGACAAATAGATTGATAGATTGATTGATTGACAGATAGACAGATAGATTAATTGATTGACAAATATATAGATAAACATAAATAGACAAGTAGATAGATAGAAAGGTAGAAATATAGATAGATATATATATATAATTAGACATATAGTCTGATACAAATATAGATAGACAGAGATAGATAGTTATATAGATTGACATATAGGTATATACACAGATAGATAGATAGACATATAGACCAGATAGATAGTTAGATAGATAGATTGACAGACAGATTGACAAATAGATAGATATACACATTGACAGATAGACAGATTAAAAAATAGATGGGTAGACAGATAGATAGAGAGACTAATAGAAAAATGGATAGACACATAGATAGATAGATAGATAGACAGATTGGTCAATAGGCATATAACCAGATATGCAGATTGGTAGATAAATAAATAGATAGATAGACAAATAGATAGACAGATAGATATACATACATACAAAAAGGCAGATAGATAGACAAACACATCAATAGAAAAAAAGATAGACAGAAAAATAAACACATATATAGATATACATACATACATACATATATATATAATTAGATAGATAAATAGTTAGATATATAGAAAGATAGATAGTTACACAAATAAATAGATAGACATATAGATAATTAGACAGATAGATAGATATAGATTTAGATCGACAGATTGATAGAGAGACATTTGGATCGACAGGTAGATAGAGGTGTCAAACGGGCCTGCCCGGCACGGCACGGCCCGTTTTTCATGAGCACGACCGTGCTACCGTGCCGTGCCAGGCACGGCACGGTTTAAAAAAACCAGGCACGGCACGGCCCGCAGGCACGACGGGCCGTGCCGTGCCTCGCCTGGCCCGCTCGGGCAAACTTGTCCGAGCGGTTCAGAAAACGGGGGACCGCGGGTCGGGTTGAATTTGACCCGACCCGCGGTCTTTTTTTGCGGGAGGGGAGGCATGCGGTTTGTCGTGCCGGTTTGCCGTGCCAGGGGCCGAACCGTGCCTGGCCAGGCAAAGCACAGCACGGCACGGCTCGTGCCGGGCACGGCTCGTGCCGGGCACGGCACGGCACGGCCCGTGCCGGGCACGGCACGGGCCCGGGCACGGATTTTATCCGTGCCGGGCCGGCCCAGGCATGGCTGAACCGTACCGTGCCTCGTGCCGGGCCGAGCCGGCCCGGCACGGTTGACACCTCTACAGGTAGATATATAGATATATAGACAGAGAGACAAATAGATAGATAGACAGATAGAAAGATAAACAGATAGAAATATAGACGGATAGAAAGAAAGAAAGAAAGATAGATAGATACATATATAGATAGAGAGATAGATAGAAAGATAGACACATATGTAGATAGGTAGATAGGTAGATATGTACATATGCAGATAGATAGATAGATAGATAGATATATAGAGAAATAAGTTAGATAGATAGTTAGAAAGATAGACAGATTGATAGAATCATAGATAGACATATAAATAAATAGACAAATAGACAGATAGACAGATAAATAGATAGACAAATATATAGATACACATATAGAAAGAAAGATAGATAGATAGATAGCTAGATAGATGGATAGACAGAAAGATAAATATATAGATAGATACTTAGATAGATAGATTGACTGACAGATAGATAGACATATATATAGATAGACAAATAGACTGATTGATTGATTGATTGATAGTCAGATAGACATATAGACTTATAGACAGATAGATAGATTGGTAGATAAATAGATAGACATACATACATATAAACATATAGACATGCATACATATAAACATATAGATAGATAGAAAGATCACCAGATTGATAGATAGAAAGTTAGATATACTTATAGATAGATAGACGAATAAATAGATTGATAGATAGACAAATAGACAGATAGATCGATACATAGATAGACAAAAGGTCCTATAGACATTTAGATAGTTAAATAGATAGCCAGTAGCTAGATATATAGATAAATCAATAGATAGATAGTTAGAAATTTACATAAATAGACAGATAGACAAAGAGACATATAGATAGATAGGCAGATAGGTAGATTAGTAGATACGCACATAGACAGACAGCCAGATAGACATATAGATTGACAAATAGATAGATAGAATGATAGACATTTAGATAGATTGATATATATATATATATATATATAATTAGACAGATAGATATATAGACAAATAGATAGATATATAGATAGATAAATAGACAGATAGACAAGTAGAAATAAAGATAGATAGACAGATAGATTAATAGAAAGATATATAGATATATAGTTAGAAAGATAGACAGATAGACAAATAGAAAGATAGGCAGTTAGTTAGATAAGCACATAGACAAAAAGATAGTTAAAGAAATAGACAAAAAGACAAGTAGATGATTATAGAGATAGACAAAAAGTTAGATATACATAAAGATAAGAGAGATAGATAGAGAGTCAGATAGACAGATATAAAGATAGATAAGAAGATAAACATATAGACAGATAAAAAGATAGATGGATGATTGATTGATTGATTGATAGATATTCAGAAAGTCAAATAGTTAGATAGTCAGATAGTCAGATAGTGTGATAGACAGATAGACACATATAGAAATAGATAGATAGATATATATATAGATATATAGATATATAGATATATAGATCGACAAATGGACAGATAGATAGATAGATAGATAGACAGATAGATAGATAGATAGACAGACAGATAGATGATATTATATATTCATATAGTTAAGAAGATAGATAGATATATAGAAAGATAGACAGCTAGATAAATAGATAGATATATTGATTGACATATACACAGATATACATATACACAAATAGATAGGTAGACATATAGATAGATATACAAATAGACAAATAGACAGACAGACAGATAGATAGATAGATAAACAGATAGACAAATAGATATTAGATAGATAGACACAAAGATAGATTTATAGATAAACAGACTGACAAATATATAGTTAGACAGATAGATATGTAGACAAATAGATAAATAGACAAATAGTCAAATATATTGATAGACATATAGAATGATAACCAAATAAATAAATAGATAGATAGACAAACAGATAAATAAATAGATATATAGTAAAATAGACAGATAGATAGAAAGATAGATAGAAATTTAGATAGATAGATAGATAGATGCATTTACACATTCACGAATTGATAGATAAATAGATAAACATATAGACTTATAGACAAATAGACAGATAGGTATATAGACAAATATACAAATAGATAGATAAACAGATATACATATTGATAGATAGACATTTAGATAGACAGATTGTTACATAGAAAGTTAGATAGATATACATATAGACAGATAGACAAAGAGATATATTATCATATAGACAGAGGGATATATAGATAGATATCCAGAAAGATAGACATATTTCCATATACATGGATAAATAGAAAAATAGACATATAGATAGATTTATAATAGATTGATAGAAAGATAGATATAAGGACATATCGACATATAGGCAGAAAGGAAGATATGCAGATAGATAGATAGACAATTTGAAAGATAGATGGATAAATAAATAAATAGACAGATAAACATGATATGCAAATTTACAGATAGACAGACTGACTGACAGATAGATAGATAGATATACATATATACATATAAACAAATAGACTGATAAACAAATATATAGATAGATAGATAGATAAACATATACAGATATAAATAGATAGACACATAGATATATAGATAGATAAAAAGATAAAATGACAAATATATAGATAGATAGATTGATAGTTCAACAGATAGAAGATCGATAAATAGATAGATAGATAGATAGACAGATAGATCGATAAAAATATAAATTGACAAATATATAGATAGATAGATTGATAGTTAAACATATAGAATATCGATAAATAGATAGACAGATAAACAAATAGATAAATAAATAGACAAAAAAACATATAGACATATAGACAGATAGACAGATAGGTTGATTGATAGATATACAGAAATACATATACATATATAGACAATATTTAGATATACATATATATAGATCCTCATATAGACAGTTAGGAATATAGACGAATAGACAGATTGATAAATTGTCAGATAGGCATATAGATAATTAGATTGATGGACAGATATATAGATAGAAAAATAGACAGATATATATATCGATAGATAGATAGATAGAAATAGAGATTTATAGATAAACAGATAGACATATATAAAGAAAGAAAGATAGATAGATAGATAGATAGATAGATAAATAGATAAATTGATTGATTGACAAATAGACTAAAGACAAATTGACAGATCAACAGATCAACAAATAGATAGACAAATAGATATACAAAAAGATAGATCGATAATTAGATAGATAGATAGATAAACAAATAAATGTAGAAAGAATGATAGATATATAGATAGACATATAGACAAATTGATAGATAGACAGATAGATAGTTAGATAGCAAGATAGATAGACCGATTGATAGATTGACAGATATATATATATGGATAGAGATATATATATATATATATTGGTAGATAGATAGATAAACAAACAGATTGATAGTCTTGATAGACAAATTTAAAGATAGATAAATAAAGATATAGATAGAAAGATAGAAAAATAGACTAATAAACAAATAGATAGATAACCAGATAAATAGATAGCTAGATAGATAGATAGATAGATAGGTAGAAAATATATAGATAGACATATAGATAGATATAAATTTAGAAAGTTAGACGAGTAAAAAGACAGATAGATAGATATACAGATAGATATATAGATATATAGATAGATATATATAGATATATATATATATATATATATATATGTAGCTAATAGCCAAATAGCTAGATAGATAGATTGATTAAAATATAGATAGATAGATATATAGATAAGATGACTAAGAAGAATTAGAAAAATAAGTAGAATAACTATAATAAGAATAATACAAAGAATAAAAATAATAAGAATAATAAGAAAAATAAGAATAAGAAGAATATTAATAAGAATTAGAATTATAATAATTATAAAAAGAATAAGAAGAATTATAAGAATAAGAAGAATAAGAAAAATAAGAATAAAAAAAATATAGATGAAAAAGAAGAATACCAAGAAAAAGAAGAATAAGAAGAATAAAAAGATTAAAAAGAATAAGAAGAATATGAATAATAATAAAAATAAGGAGATTAAGTAGAATAGGAAGAATAATAAGAATAAGAAGAATAAGAAGAAAAATAATAATATGTAGATAAAGAAGAATAAGAAGAATATAAATAATTAGAAAAATAAGAATAATTAGAAGAATAAAAAGAATAAGAAGACAAATTAATAACGAGAAAATGTAGAATAAGCAGAATAAAAAGACTAATAAAATTAAAAAGAATAAGAAGACAAAATAATAACGAGAAAATGTAGAATAAGCAGAATAAAAAGACTAAGAAAATTAAAAAGAATAAAAATAATAAGACTAATAACAATAATAAGATGAATAAAAAGAATAAAAAGAATAAAAGGTATAAAAAAGAGAAGAAATATAATAATTAAACTATAAGAACTATAAGAATAAGAAAAATAATATGAATAAGAAGAATATGAAATATAATAAGAATATGCATAAAAAGAAGAATAAAAGAATAAGAAGAATAAAATGAAAAATAAGAATAAGAAGGATAAGAAGAATAAGAAGAAAACAAAGAATATGATGATTAAGAAGAAATAGAAAAAAAAAAGAATAAGAAGAATAAAAAAAGTATAATAAGAAGAATAAGAAGAAGAAAAATAAGAAGAAAAAGAAGAATAATAATAATAATAAAGATAAGAAAGATAAGAAGCATAAGATGGATAATAATGAAAAGAAGTAATAACGTATAAGAAGGATATGAAGGATAAGAAGAATAATAAACCTAATAAGAATAAGTAGAATAAAAAGAATAAGAATAAGTAGAATAAAAAGAAGAAGAAGAAGAAGAAGAAGAAGAATAATAATAATAATAATAATAATAATAATAATAATATAAGAGGAATAAGAACTCAACTTCTAGAGAGAGAAAATCCTATTTCTTGAGAGAGAAACCCCCCATCTTTGCTCAAATCAAGCTCCTTTCAAGCTGAAAATGGAGCAAAATGGCTTATTTTCAAAAAATAAGTCCTTTGCCTTGATAACAAAGGACCCCGGGCCCCCCACACGCTCACTCAAAAAAAAAATGGGAGTCCCGTTATCATATTTTCACCCGAAGAGATGAGGAAGTTACAAGCGCCTTATGAACACATGCTCATTGGGAAGTTCTCCCATGGCAGGCCTCGCCCGAGCGAAATACTTCAGTTTATCTCCTCTCTAAAGCTCACGGGTAAGGTAAAGTTGGCAGATTACGATGCACGCCATCTTTTTTTGTAGTGTTTCTCGAACGAGGACTTCTATCATTTATGGCATAGAGGAATTTGGCAAGTTAACGACTATCCTATGCGAGTGCTAAGATGGACGAAGAACTTCAGTCCAACGGAGGAGGCTCCCCTTGCCCCGGTATGGTTCACTTTTCCGAACCTCCCCATATATTTGTTTAACCCCCATTCTCTCTATGTTATCTCTCCTTGTTTGGGTAAGCCATTGATTCGTGATGAGGCCATGGTATCTATGACACGGCCAAGCTAGGCTCGTGTCTGTGTGGAGTGCAACCTCCTCACACTTCCCCCTAGCAGAATATGGATAGGCGAAGGGGAAGATGGGCAGAATGAGGGATTTTGGCAAACGGTTATACCTGAAAATTTGCCCCCATACTGCCTTACCTGTAAAAGACTGGGGCACGATATGGTTGTGTGTAAAATGAGAACAGGATACATATGTGAGGTGCAATGGCAGGAAGGAAGAAGAAGTAGGGTTGAAAAATGGATAAGAAAAGAGGTTGAGGGCCCGAAACATGGAAAAACGCAAGCTTTAGAGGATGAAGAAGAGGAGAGTAGGAGGGAGAAGGAAAATTATTTTCTAAATATGGAGGAGGGTAGAACTAATATAGAAGTAAGTTTTGAGATAAGAAATGAGGAGAATAAGGAAGAGGGTTGGGAGGAAGTGAAAGTTAAAGGAAGAGAGGTAGAAAAAATAAATCTAGAAGGGTGTTAAAAGAAAAATTAGAGGATTACAGTTGGATAGATGAAGATCTCCTTGATTTCCCGGAAGAAGAATTAGAAGTATTAAGTTGCTCCCCATTCGGTATACAAGAAGTAATGAAAAAAATTAATATAGAAGAAGTGAAAGATGATTTATCATTGTATGAGCAGAATTGTAGAAAACTTACTAGGGATCAATCCATGGAAGCCATAAAAAGAATGGCTATGCAACTTGGTAAACAAGGAAAATATAATGAAATATCATACTCAATTGCACCCAAAAGTGCTAGGAATGTGAGAAAATATCTAGATAAAACATATGAGTCAAAATGCACAACAAGATCACAATCTAAATTAAGTTTTAATGGTTAGTTACTTATATTGGAATATTAGAAGGGTGGCAAATAACCCCTCGATAAATAGATTAAAACAATTGATTAAAATATATAAAATTTAATTGGTTGTAATTGCAGAACCTTTGATCCAACAGGACCAACTTACTAAATATAGTCGAATTCTAGGGTTTAATAATTCATTTTCTAGCCTAAATAGTAAACTCTGGATTATGTGCCATAATTATCTAGACATAGAAATATTAAAAGACACAGAACAAATAGTGCACTTTAAAATATCTGAAGGCATAGTATCGATAGTATATGCAAAAAATGATAAAAAATCCAGACTAGTCTTATGAGAAGAAATGCAGAAAATTGGAGCAAAAAATATTCCCTGATTGATAGGAGGAGACTTTAATGTTATAAGAAGTGCCTCGGAAAAGAAGTGGGGAAAAACACCTAACACAATAGCAATGTCTCAATTTAATGAGGCGATTTTTAATTCTAATTTGATGGAAATAGACTTCTCATGCTCAAATTATACTTGGTATAATAACTGGCAAAAAAGAGGAGCAATTTGGGCCAGGCTGGATAGAGTAATGTGTAATGCGAAGTGGGTAGCTTCACATGGGTCTACAGGGCTTAGACATTCAAATAGAACCTGTTCATACCACTCTCCACTCATCATAACACTTCACAACAACAAACGAGGTACAGGAAGTTTTAAATTTCAAAACATGTGGGGAAAACATGCCGATTTTGAAAAATTAGTAAGAGATTCTTGGTCAGATCCTGCTTCGAGTAAACCGATGCAAGTTCTAATGATAAAGCTATATAGATTAAAAAAACAGTTAAAATCATGGAATAAAAAATTTTTCGGAAATATAAATCAGCAAATAAAGCAGGCAGAGGAATAAGTGGAAAAGCTAGAAAAAGAATACGATAATAAAAATGACAAAGAAATTAGGAAGGTTTTAAACAAGGCTAAAGCTGAATTGTGTTTAAAATTACATATGGAGGAGATATATTGGAAACAACGAGCAAAAATTAAATGGTTAAAAGATGGTGATAGAAACACCAAATTTTTCCATAACATGAGCAAAATAAAAACACAGAAAAATAAAATCAAAGGACTAAAAGATAAAGAAGGAAGTTGGATAGAAGAAGACAAACAATTATGTACCCTATTTGGGGATTTTTTTAAATCCCATCTGTGTGGTCACATGCCTTACGAAGGGAACTCCTTGTTTCAAGAGATCGGGGCTTCCATTACGAAACAACAAAATCAAATGATGGAAAGAATCCCAGAAGAAGAGGAGGTAAAGATAGTAGTCTTTAATCTTGATAAAGACAGTGCAGCGAGACCAGATGGCTGGAATAATTACTTTATCCAGCTAAACTGGCCCATTATTAAAAATGTCCTAGTTATAGCGATTGCCAGTTTCTTTGCTGGAGCAGATATATCCTAAAGCTTGGGCAAATTCATTTATAGTGTTAATCCCCAAAAAAGAAGCTCCCCAGCTATGCGAGAATTTTAGACATATAAGTTTGTGCAATGCGATTTATAAGATTTTAGCTAAAATAATTCAAAATAGATTAAGTACTATTCTGCCTTAAATAATATCACCAGAGCAAACCGGATTTGTTAAAAACAGACTAATAATTGAAAATATTAGATTAGCATCAGAAATGATGAAAGAAATTGCAACTAAAACAAGATGTAAAAATCTAGTAATTAAGTTGGATTTGTCTAAAGCTTTCGATAGAGTTGAATGGGATACACTCTATTGCATTTTTAAAAAATATGGTTTTTCTGAATTATGCATAGACATTATATATAGATGCATCTCATGTGCTTGGGTTAGAATTATTATAAATGGTAATATAGGTGATGAATTTAAACCCATAAGAAGTCTAAGACAGGGGGCCCCTTTATCCCCCTTATTATTTGATATATACTTAGATCTGCTTATCCTTAATTTAAACAAAAGAATGTCAAATGGTAATATATTACCTTTTAGACAACCATATAATACTCCGAGAATAGGTTGTTTGGCTTATGCCGACGATCTAATAATTTTTACAAATGCAAGTAAAAGATCTGTAATAAATCTGATAGAATTGTTACAATTATTTGAATTAGAAACAGGTCAGGTTGTAAATAAAAAGAAGTGTCAGTTTATGCTAGCTAAAAAGACTACAGAGAAAGTGATAAATAAGATTAAAAACATAACTGGATTTACACATAATAAGGGAGCTTTAACATACTTAGGCTGCCCAATATATGAAGGTAAACTGAGATAGGAATATTTAGCACCATTACTAGATAAGATCAGAAGGAAAATAGCAGGTTGGAAAGAAAATCTTTTAGGGTTTGGGGGACGTATTACATTAATCTCGCATGTGTTACAAAGCACACTAGTGCATATCTTATCTGTAATATATCCTCCGAAGAAATTCTTGAATAAGTTAGAATCAGGATTGTCAAATTTTTTATGGGGCAAAAAAGATGGGAATCAAAAAATGCACTGGAAAAACTGGAGGGATATATGTTATCCAAAAGCTGAAGGAGGTTTAGGAATAATCACTTTACAGGATATGGCCACTGCCTGGGATTGTAAAGGATGGTGGAGGCTGATTGAGAATGATAGCCATTGGGTAAATTATATGAAGGCAAAATATTTAGCACAAAATAACCATAGGCTTAAGCAGGTATCAAATAATTGGAAGGCTCTGGAAAACCATAAAAAGATTGTAGAATCACACTCAATACTGAAAAAGAGTGGTTGGAAATGGACTCTCATACCACAAGGTAATTTCACACTAAAATTGGCATAGGAGTTGATTAGGAAAAAAAAACCTGCTCAACCCATATTTAAATGGGTCTGGAAAGTAGGTATCCCACAGAAAATGTGCTCGCTAGCCTGGAAAGTATTATCAAATGCATTACCTGTGGACACCAATGTGCAGAGAAATGGTATAAAAATAGTGTCCATATGTGAATGCTGCTTTGCAGAAGTAGAATCAATGGATCACCTATTCTCGAGAGGAAAAATTGCAGTAGAAATTTGGAAGAAACTTGAAGAATATGAACAAATTAGTAATATAGAGGAGAGACTAATAGAAATAATTAAAAAATGGGAAAAGGCATCTTCCACTAACCCTGCTAGAAATTGGCTAAATAAGAATTTACCTCATGTAGTGATATGGTGTTTATGGAAAGCTCTTAATAGGAGTAGATTTGAAGGGAAAAGAATGAACTCAAAAGATATATTACAAGAAATTAAGCAGGAAATAAGTAACATATCAAATATTAAGCCCATTATAGTAGATAAACTAGCTATAGATAAGAAAGTGAAAAGGGAATGGGGTCTTATTATAAAATCTATTAAATAATATTGGGCAAAAAGTATAAGCTGGGCCAGGCCCCCTGAAGGAAAAATTTCTCTAAACACAGATGTAAGTTTTAATAGGGATACAAGAATAGCGGGGGGAGGTGGGTTTATAAGGGATTCTAAAGGCACAGTCATTAAAGCTTTCACTTCGGTTAGTGTAGCAGACTCGGCTCTGCATTCAAAAATTAGGGTGTAAAGAATAGGCTTAAATGTATGTAAAAAACTAGAATATAGAAATATTCAAATACAGGTAGACTCGATGTTATTATTTAACTTAGTAATAGGAAGAATTGTTCTTTGGAAATTTTGAAGAAGAATTAGAAATAATAACGAAGCTTACAAATGAACTAAATGCATCAATAATGTATATATTCAGAGAGGCAAACACTCCAGCATATAATCTGGCGAGGATAGGCTCAGAAAAAGGAGAAATAGAATTCGATGAGGATTCTATGCCGAAAAAATTAAAAGGTTTAGTAAGAGTAGATAAGATGGCTTTTTCTTATGTTAGAATTATAAAGGGTGGAGGCTGAACTAAATCTAAAATAGAATTTAGCTTCTCTTCTCAGAAGCGCAGCAACATAAGAAGTGGTTTTCAGTTACACGTATAACTATGTTTATATTGCAGGTTGTAGATGTTTAAATAGCAAACTATCAATGGTGATTTTTGTTTTTCATTGTCAATTTTGTAGTTGATTAATAGGTCAAATAATACAGTTTTTTATATTTATTTTGCCCGTGACAAGAACATACGTTGATGGTTTTTTGGCTGCTTCCCGAGTTGATATGGCAGACACTCTCGACTGATCACCCAGTCCTGTGGGTGTTCAACACTCGTAGAGGAATTGCAGAATGGTGGGCAGTTTATACATGCTTGGAGATGGTTTTTTGTTGACTTATTTGTTGACTTATCTTCTGTTTTTTATTTAAGTGAACTGTCTTATCTTGAGAGTTATGCATAGAGTGTCTTGCTGCAGCTTGGTATACACAGAGCACTCATTATAAGGCACGACAAAGAGAATGGAAGCGAAGAATAAATTAATAAACTTTGTATATGTATAACAAGGGACAAGGGGGAATAGGGTAGAGAAGTTATATTGTAGTCGCGATCGTTTTCTTTGTATATTGCAGGTACTGGAGTGTATATAAGAAGAAGGAAGACGGAGGGAAAATACTCGGGAACAACGTGAATATTAGGGCTTGAGACACGGGGAGACGAGAGGATAGATGTTGAGCTTAAGTAATGGCCGAGCAATACATTGAATTAAATGAAAAGATGGGCCGAAAAGATGGACCGAAAACAGTTAAATGAAAAGATGGGCCGAAAATTAGATAAACTAGAGCATCCAGCATATTCTAGTTTAATTTATGAAATGAATAAATACTTATTTGAGAAAAATTTTTAATTTCTATATGCTAGCTAGTAGGTTTAAGGTTAGATTGGTGTAAGAGGGTCACGGATAGATGTAGGTTATAAAAATGGTATTCCTCCGCCAAAAGAAAGGGTTATTAATAATAAAATAATTTTTTTTAAAAAAAAAGATAAATAGGTAGGCAGATAGACAAGTAGTTAAATAAAGAGATTAACTAATTAATAGATTGATATATAGAAAGATATAAAGATAGACATTATAGTTAGATAAAGAGATAGACAGATAAAGAGATAGAGAGACTAATAGATAGACATATAGATAAATAGATAGATAAAAATATAGACAGATAGATTTATTGATTGATACACAAATAGACTGATAAACTTATAGATAATTAGATAGATAGATAGACAAATAGATAGATAGATTGATTGACAAATTGATAGATTGACAGATTGATAGATAAACAGATAGACAGATAAATAAATTAATAGATATATAGAGAGAAAGACATATACACAAATAGGCAAATAGAAAGATAGTAACATTGATAGATCGAAAGATAGACAAGTAGATATATAAAAAGATAAATGAATAAACATAAATATATAGAGAGATAAATAGATATAGCATATAGATAGATAAAAAGATAGATAGATAGATAGACACATGGATAGATATATAGATTGACATATATACAAATAGACAGATAGATAGATAGACTGGTAGATAGATAGATTGGTAGATAGATAGAAAGATAAATAGATAACCAGATAGACAAATCAATAGATAGACAGATAAACAGATAAATAGATAGATAGTTATATAGAAAGATAGATAAAAATAAATATATACAAATATACACGTAGATAGATTGACAAATAGCCAGATAGATAGATAAACTAATACATAAAAGATTTTTAGAGAGATACTTAGATACATATATAGAAAGATAGAAAGAATATAGATAGACAGATTTAGAGAAAGTTAGATAGACAAATAGATAGATAGATAAATAGACATATATACAAATAAATAGATACATAGATAGAGAGATAAATAGATATAGAGATAGATAGATAGATTAAGAGATACCTAGATAGATAGATAGACATATAGATAGATAGACCAATTGATAGAAATAAATATAGACAAATAGACTAAAAGATAGAAAGATAGATTGACTGATAAATAGATAGTTAGATAGACACATAAATAGATAGACATACAGGGTGATAGCCAGTTTAAAGATTGACATAAAGATAGATAGACAGATAGACATATAGTCAGATAAACTGATAAACAGATAGACTGATAGATGTATAGATAGATAGATGGATACAATGATAAACACATAGTAAGATAGGCAGATAGAAAAATATTGAGATAGATAAATAGATAGATAAATAGATAGAAAAATAAACATGAAGACAAATAGAAAGATAGATAGATAAATAGATAGATAGATAGATAGATAGATAGTTTGACAAATAGATAGATAGACTATATATATAATTCAGCAAATATATAGATAGATATATAGATAGATTAATAGATAGACATATAGACACTTAATTAGATACACAAATAGAGTGATTAACTGATAGACAGATAGATAGATAGACAGATGGACATATAGACATATAGACAAATAGAGAGATTGATAGAAAGACATTTATACATATAGACTGATAGACAAAAAGGAAAATTGATAGATATGCATATAGTTAGATAGACTAATAAACAAATAGATAGAAAGGTTTATAGCAAGATTCATAGTTAGACATAAAAATAGATAGATACATAGATATACAAGTAGATAGTTAGATATAGAGACATAAAGATAGATAGATAGATCGATTGATAGACTAATAGATAGTTATACATATAGATAGATAGATATATATATATATATATATATATATACATACAGATAGACGCATAGATAATTCAATATATAGACAGATATATAGATAGATAGAAAGACAAATAGATAGAATAAAAATAGACAGATATACAAATAGTCAAATAGATAAATAGATTGATAGATAGATAGAATTAAAGATTAGATAGATAGATAGACATATAGTCAAATAGATAGATATATAGATAGAGTGATATATACATACATATATATACATATATATATATTATAGATTTATAGACAAATAGACAAATCGACAGTTAGAGAGATAGTCAGATAAACAGATTGATAGATTTACAAATGGACAATTAGATAGATAGACACATAGCTAGATAACCCACTAGATAGATATATAGATAATTATATATATATATATAGACAGAAAAACAGATAGATATACATAAAGACAGACAGACAGATAGATAGATAGACAGATAGATAGATAGACAGATAGATAGATAGATAGATGCATCGATATACAGATAGATAGGCAGATAGATGATAAACAAAGACATATAGACATTTAGAGAGATAGACAGTTAGACATATACACAATTAGACAGATAAAAGATAGTTAGATAGATAGAAAGACAGAAAGACATTTATAGAGATACATAGATAGACATATACAAAATTATATAGATATAAAGATAGTAAGATAGATAGATAGATAGACAAGTAATTAGATAAATAGATAAACTAATAAATTAATAGATTGATAGATAGATAGATAGATATGTCTTATATACTAATAGAAAGATAGAATGATAGATTGATAGACACATCGACAATTAGATAGATAAATAGATAGACATATAGAATGATAGACACGGATAATTTGATAGATAGACACACGGATAGATCAATAGGTAGATAAATAGATAGATATTCTGATAGAATGATAGACAGATAAACAGACAGATAGATAGATAGAAAAATAGATAGATTGATAGATAAACATATATATAGCTAGATAGACACATGGATAGATATATAGATAGATAGATAGATAAACAGATACATAGATAGACAGATAGGGAAATAGACATATTGTAAAATTATTAGATTGACAAAAAGACATTGAAATATAGACTGATAGATACAAAGACAAATTGATAGTTAGATAGATAGACAAACTAACTGATAGATAGATATATAGATAGGTATATAGCTAGATAGATAGATAGACAGATAGAAAGATAGTCAGATAGACAAATAGACATATAGACTGATAGACAAATAGATAGTTTGATAAATTGATAGTTAGACATATAGACTTATAAACTAATATACAGATACACAAATAGATAGATAGATAGACTGATAGATAGATAGAAAGAGAGGTCGATAGCCAGATAGATAAATAGAAAGATAGACATATAGATAGATAGATAGACATATATATAGAAAGAAAGATAGATAGATATACAGATAGTGAGATAAATAGATAGATAGACAAATAGATAGACAGATAGACAAATAGATAGATACATTGATTGATAGAATGACAAATTGATAGATAGACATATAGACATATATATTGATAGACATATAGAGAGATAAAAATATAGACTGATAGACTAAAAGAAAGATACAAAGATAAGTATATAGATAGAAAGAAAAATATACATATAGATAGATAGATATATAGGTAGATAGATACACAGGTAAACACATAGATATAATAGAAATATACAGATAATTAGATAGTCAGATAGATAGATCAATAGATAAATTGATAGACAAATAGAATGATAGACTGATAGATAGATATACACATAGATAGATAGAGAGATATACAGATAGATAGAAATATATACAGATAGATAGATAGACAGATAGATAGATAGACAGATAGATTGATTGATTAATAATAGATAGAAAGAATGATTGATTGTCAGATAGATAGATATACATATAGACAGATAAAAATAAGATAGATAGACATATATACAAATAGTTAGATAAATAATAAATAGATAGATTGAAAGATATATAGATAGTTAGATAAATAGATAGATACAATGATAAATAGATAGATAAATAGAAAGATAGAATGATAGATAGATAGATAGATATATGGATTGATATATATATATATATATATATATATATATATATATAAATAGATAGGTAGATAGACAGATAGACAGATAATCAGATAGACAGATTGATAGATATAAAGATTTATATTTTAATTGATTGTTAGTGAGACATATATATATATATATATAGACATATAGTCTGATTGAGAGATAGACAAATAGATAGATAGACAGATAGACTAGTATAAAGATATAATGATAGGTAGATAACTAGATAGACAGACAAAATAGAACTACAGATAGATAGATATATAGATAGTCAAATAGACCGATAGACAGAAAAATTGATAGACAAATAGACAAAAAAATAGATTGACAGATTAATAGATTGATATATTTATAGATATACATATAGACTTATAGACTAATTGACAAATAGACAGATAGATAGATAGACTGCTAGACTAATTGATAGATACAAAGATAGGTAGATAGACAGAAAGAAATATAGAGAGATAAATAGATATATAGGTTGACAGATTGACAGATGGATAGATAAATAGATAGATAGAAGACATAAATATATAAATAGATAGTCAGATAGATAGAAAAAAAGAGAGACAGATAGTCAAATAGAAAGATAGATATACAATCATACAAATAGACAGATAGAAAGATAAATATACAATCATACAAATAACAAATAGACAGATAGATATACAAATAGAGAGAAAGACAGAAAGACAGACAAACACATAGATAAATAGATAGATAGATATTTAGATAAATGCATAGATAGATAGATAAACAGATAGAGGATAGACAAAGATAGATAGAATATAAAAAGATAGACACATAGACATATACAAAAATATACAGATAGAAAGATAGTAAGATAGATAGATAGATAGGTAGATAGATAAGTAGATAGATATAAAGATAAACCAATAAATAGATAGATAGAAAGACAGATAAAAAGAGATATATATAAATATTATTGATAGATTGATAGATAGACAGATAGACAAATAGACAGACAGACAGATAGATAGATATATATATAGACAAATATATCAATAGTTTAATAAATATATAGACAGATAGATAGAAAAATATATATATATATATAGGCAGATAGACAGATAGGCTTATAGACATATAGACAGATAGATAGATAGATAGACATATACACATATAGACAGATAGGCTGATAGACTGATAGACTGATTAATAAATTGATAGATAAATAGATAGATAGATAAACATATACAAAAATTGACAATTAGAAAGATAGTCACATTGATAGATAGACTGATAGACAAGTATTTATATAAAAAGATAAATCAAAATACAGATAGATATATTTGAGATAGATAGATATACCATATAGACAAATAGATATATAGACAAATAGATAGATATACAGAAAGACAAATAGATAGATTGTAAGAGATACATATAGAGAAAAAGATAGATAGACAAATAGAGATATAGATAGATAGATAGATTTACATATTGATAGATAGACAGAAAGATACATAGATAGACGGACAGATAGACAAATAGAAATATATACATATAGACTGAAGATAGATAGAAAAAAATAAACAGATGGACAGATTGTTAGATAGATAGATAGACATATAGATAGATAGATAGATAAATAGAAATATATTAGATTGATAGATTGATAGAAAGACATATAGATATATGAACAATAAGAAAGATAAGAAGATTGAAAGATAGATAGACAGATTGACAAATAGACATATAGACACATAGACAGATAGACTAATAGACATATAGACATATAGACAGACAGATAGATAGATAGATAGAGAGATAGGCATATAACATGATAAATAGATTGACAAATCAATAAAAATATAGATAGACAAATAAATAAATATCTATATAGTCAGATAGTGAATTAGATAGATTACCAGATAAATAGATATATAAATATACAAAAAAACAATTGATAGATTGATAGAATGGCATATAGACATATAGACTAATAAAAGGATTAAAAGATAGACAAATAGACTGATAGATTTATAAACAGATAGAAAGATAAGTAGATAGTCTAATAGACAGAAAGATAGATAAACAAATATACAAATAAAAAAATAAATACATAGATAGATAGATATAGAGTTGTATAGTCAGATCGTCACATAGACAGATAGATTGATCGATTGATTGATTGATAGATTAAAAGATAGACAGATAGATAGATAGATAAACAGATAGATAAATAGATAAAAGATTGATAGAAAGATAGTAAGATTGATGGATAGCCAGATAGATAGATAGACAGATAGACAGATAAATAGATATACATATAAATAGATAGACAGATAGACATATAGACAAATAGACAAATAGAAAGATAGATAGATAAAAAAATAGATTAATAGATAGACAGACAGATAGACAGATAGATAGTCAGATAGATAGATAGACAAACATATAGACAAATAGATATTTAGATATATAGACATATAAACAAATATATAGATAAACCATATAGATAGATAGAAAAATTGTCATATAGATGGATCAATAAATAGACATATAAATAGATAAATTAAAACACAGATTGCCAAATAAACAAATAGATAGATTGATAGATAGACGGATTGAAAGAAAGGAATATATATATATATATATATAGATGCATCGATACACAAATAGATAGGTAGATAGAGGATAAACACATACATATAGACATTTAGAGAGATAGATAGTTAGACATATACATAATTAGACTAATAGAAAGATAGTCAGATAGATAGAAAGAAAGAAAGACATTTAGAGAGATACATAGATAGACATATACAAAATTATATAGATATAAAGATAGTAAGATAGATAGATAGATAGGCAAGTACTTATATAAATAGATAAACCAATAAATAGATAGACAGCTAGATAGATAGATATGACTTATATAATAATAGAGAAATAGATAGATAGACACAAGACAATTAGATAGACAAATAGATAGACATATAGAAAGATAGACACTTAGATAGTTTGACAGATAGACACATAGATAGTTTGACAGATAGACATAATGATAGATCAATAGATAGACAAATATATAGATATACAGATAGAATGATAGACAAATAGACAGATTGACAGATAGATAGATAGATAAACATATATATAGCCAGATCGACTAATAGATAGATATATAGATAGATAGATAGATAGTTAGTTAGATAGATAGATAAATAGATATATAGATATACAGATAGAAAGATAGACATATTGTAATATTATTAGATTGACAAAAAGATATAGAAATATAGACTAATAGATATATATACAAATTGACAGTTAGACAGGTAGACAAACTGACTGATACATAGATATATAGATAGGTATATATCTAGATAGATAGATAGACAGATAGAAAGATGTAATATAGACAAATAGATAGATAGAAAGGTAGACAAATAGACAATTTGATAGATTGATAGATTGATAGTAGACATATAGACATACAAACTAATATACAGATAGCCACATAGATAGATAGACTGATAGACTGATAGATAGATAGAAAGATAGGTTGATAGCCAAATAGACAAATAGAAAAATAGACAGATAAATATATAGATAGATAAATGGAAAGATAAATAGATATAAATATTTATAGATAGTTTGATAAATAGATAGATAAATAAATAGATAGACATAAAGACAAATAGATAGATAGACAAATTGATAGTTTGACAAATTGATAGATAGACATATAGACATATATATTGATAGACATATAGAGAGATAAAAAAGATAGACTGATAGACAATAGATAGATACAAAGATAAGTATATAGATAGAAAGACAAATATACATATAGATAGATAGATATATAGACACATAGATATATAGACAGATATATAGGTAGACAGATACACATGTAAACACATAGATATATGATAGATATATAGATAAATAGATAGTCAGATAGATAAATCAATAGATAAATTGATAGACAAATAGAATGATAGACTGATAGATAGATATACACATAAATAGCTAGACAAATAGATAGATAAAGAGATAATAGATGGATAGATAGATAGACAGATAGATAAAAAGAAATAAGATAGATAGATAAATAGATAGATATACAAATAGTTAGATAAATAGATATATAGATAGATAAAAAGATATACAAACGAATAGATAACTAGAAAGATAGACTAATAAACAGATAGATAAATAGAAAGATAGAATAATAGATAGATAGATAGATATATGGATTGATACATAGACAAATAGATAGATAAGAAAATAGGCATATAGACTGATAATCAGATATACAGATAGACGGATAGACAGATCGATAGATATAAATATTGATATATTAATAGATTGATAGTTAGACTTATAAATATATAGACATATTTCCTAATAGAGAGATAGACAAATAGATAGATAGACAGATAAACTGGTAGAATGATATAAAGATAGCTAGATAGACAGATAAAATATAAAGACAGATAGATAGATATATAGATAGTCAGATAGACAGATAGATAAATAAATAGATAGACAAATACACAGATAGATAGATTGATAGATTAATAGATTGACAGATAGACATATAGACTTATAGACTAATTGACAGATAGATAGATAGATAGATAGACTGATAGACTAATGGATAGATACAAAGATAGGTTGATAGACACATAGGAATATAGACAGAAAAAGAGATTGAAAGATATATCGGTAGACAGAAAGATAGAAGGATGGATAAACAAATAGATAGAAGACAGACAGATAGATAAATAGATACTCAAATAGATAGATAGACATATAGACATATAGACATATAGAATTATAGACGAATAGATATTAGACAAATAGACAGATATACAGATAGTCATATAGATAAATAGATATATAGATAGATAGGCAGATAGATATAAAGATACGCAGAGAGACAGCCAGTTTGTTCGAAAGATAGATATATATATATATATATATATAATGAAATAGATAGATAGTCAAATAGTCAGATAGAAAAATAGACAATTTGACAGATAAACATATTGTCAGATAGATAGATAGATAGATAGATAGACACATAGACAGATAGACAAATAGATAGATAGACAAACAAATAGATCGATGGATAGATAAATAGATAGACAAATAGAAAGATAAATAGATAGATTGAAAGATAGATAGACAATAATACAAATTGACAGACAGACAGACAAATATACAAATAGAGAGAAAGATAAATAGATAGAGAAACAGACAAACAAATAGATAGATAGATAAGCTAATAGAGGATAGTTACAGACAGATAGAATTTAAAGAGATAGACACATAGACATGTATAAAAATAGATAAATAGAAAGCAAGTCAGATAGATAAATTGACAAATAGACATTTAGTGAGATAGATAGATAGATAGACATAAATAAAAATATAAAGATAGAAATATAGTAAGGTAGATAGATAGGTAGATAGATAAGTAGATAGATATATAGATAACCAATAAATAGAGAGATAGACAGACAGATAGATAGATAGAAAGATATACAGATAAACATTATAGATAGATTGATAGATAGATTGACAAATTGACAGATAGATAGATATATATATAAATTGTTTGATAAATAGATAGATAGATATATAAATAGATAGATACACAGATAGATAGATAGATAGATAGATAGAGAGATAGATAGATAGACAAATAGACATATATACATATAGATAGATAGACAAATAGACATATAGATAGATCGATTAATTGATTGATTGATATATAGATAGATATATAGAAAGATAAACATATACACAAATTGACAATTTGAAAGATATTCACTTCGATAGATAGACAGATAGACAAGTATATATATATAAAAAGATAAATCAAAAAATAGATAGATATATTTGAGATAGATATATATACAATATAGATAGATATATATATATATATATATATATAAACAAATAGATAGATAGAAAGATAGACATATAGATAAAAAGATAGATAGACATATAGATAAAAAAGATAGATAGACAGCTTGAGAGATAGATAGATAAATAGATTTATAGAAAGATAGATAGATACATAGATATACATACAGATAGATAGATAGAAATATATACATATAGATAAATATACATAGAAAAAAATAAACAGATGGATAAATTGTCAAATAGTTAGATCGACATATAGACAGATAGATAGAAAGACAGATAGAAATATATATAGATTAGTAGATTGATAGAAAGACATCTTGATATATTAATAATAAGATAGATAAGAAGATTGAGAGATAGATAGATAGACTGATAGACTAATAGACATATAGACAGACTAACTGATTGATTGATTGATAGGCATATAACATGATAAACAAATTAACAGATAATTAAATATATAGATAGAGAGAGAAATAAATAAAAAGATTGTTAGATAATGAGTTAGATAGATTACCAGATAAACAAATATACAAATATACAAATATACAAAAAACAAATTGCCAGATTAACAGATTGATAGGTTGACATATAGACATATAGACTTATAAAAAGATTAAATGATAGACAAATAGACTGATAGAATAATAGATAGATAGAAAGATAAGTAGATAGACAGATAGAGAAATAAACAAATATACAAATGAACAAATAGACAGATACATAGATAGGCATATAGATATATAGTTATATTGTTAGATAGTCACATAGACAGATTGATAGATTGATAGATAAATTAAAATATATAGAGATAGAAAGACAAATAGATAGATAAACAGATAGACAGATAGATAAATAAATAGTAGACTAATAGAAATATTATAAGATTGATGGATAGCTAGATAGATAGATAGACAGATAGACAGATAAATAGATTTACATATATATAGATAGACAGATACACATATAGATAAATAGATATATAGACAGATAGATAGATAAAAAATAGACTAATAGTTAGATAGACAGATAGATAAATAGACATACATACAGATAAACAGATAGATAATTAGATAATTAGATAGATAAACACATAAACAAATCTCATGATAACCCATATAGACAGATAGATAAATTGACATATCTATAGATCAATACATAGACATATAGATAGATAAATAAATAGAAGATAGTAAAATAAACAACTAGAAAGATTGACAGATAGATAGATAGAAAGAAAGAAATTTAGATAGATAGATATACAGATAAATAAATAGATAGATAGACAGATAGATATATAGATGAATAGACAGATAGATATATAGATAGATAGATAGATAAATAGATTGCATATAGATAGACAGATAGATAAATAGATAGTTAGATTAATAAATAGAGATATTGACATATAGACTTATAGACAGATAGATAGATATACATATAGATAGATTGACTGATAGACTGATAGACAAAAAAGGGAGATAGCCAGATATAAAGATATAGAGATAGATAAATAGATAGATAGACATATAGACAAATAGATAGATAGAGAGAGAGAGAGATAGATAGATACATAGATAGATAGAAATATAGATAGACCATATAGGCAGTTAGATAGATAGATAGATATACATATAGATAGATATACATATAGATAAAAAATAGATAGATAGATAGACAAATAAACATATAGATAGATAGAATGATAGAAAAACAGATAGATATATAGATAGATATATTGACTAAGAAATTAGATAGATAGATAAATTAATAATTGGATAGAGAGATAGATAGATAGATAGATTGATTGATTGATAGGTAGATCGATTGATTAATTGATAGATAAATAGATAGACATATAGGCAGATAGATAGAAAGATAGATAGGTAGGTAGGTAGACAGAAAGACAGATATAAAGATTGACATATAGATAGATAGACAAATAGATAGATAGACTGATAATTCGATACATAGATAGATAAATAGAAGATAGACAAATGGATAGATAGACATATAAATAGATAGACAGATAGACAGAAAAACATATAGACTGATAGATAGAGAGACAAATTGACAGATTGCCAGATAGATAGATAAATAAACAGATACACATATAGGTAGATAGCCAGATTCACAAATAGACATGTAAATAGATAATAGATAGACATAAAGACAGATAGACAGATAGACAGACAGATAGATAGATAGATAGATAGACAGATACACAGATTCATAGATTGAAAGATAGACATATTGATATATAGACTGATAGAGAGATAAATAGATAGATAGATAGATAGTTTGATAGACAGATAGAAAGATAAGTAGATAGCTATATGGACAAATAGATAGATAGATGATATATAGATAAATATATGGACAGATAGATAGATACATAGATAGATAAATAGATAGATAAATAGATAGATAGATACACAAATAGACAGAAAGATAATTAGCTTGATAAATAGATAGACAAACAGATAGATAGATAGATTAATAGATATAAATAAAAATAGTTAGATAAATAGATTGATTGATAGATAGATAGACAAACAAATAGATAAGTAGATATAGATAGATATAATTCTAGATAGATATATAGACAAATAGACAGATAGAAAAACTGAAAATAAATAGACACACATATAGATAGAAGACAGTTAGATAGATAGACCGAAAGATAGATAGAAAGAAAAATAAACAAACTGACAGACCGGCAGCTAGATTTACAAATAGGCAGACATACAAACAAACAAACAAACAGATAGATAGATAGATAGATAGATAGATGGATGGGCAGAAAGTAGAAAGACATAGACATATATATATTTATAGAGAATTAGATATACAAATACACAAATATAAAGATAGAAAGATAAGTCAGATAGATAGATATACATTTAGAGAGATAGACAAATATACATGTACAATAATAGATAGATTGAGAGATAGTCAAATAGATAGATAGAAATATAGATGAGTAGATAGATAAAAGATAAACTGATAAATAGATAAAAATTAGACAGATAAATCATATAGACAGTTAGATAGATATACAGATATATAGATAAACATATAGATACATAAACATATAGATAGGTAGATAGATAGACATATATATAAATAGACAGATATATAAATATATAGATAGATATATATATATATATATACACACAAATAGATATATACACAAATAGACTGATAGAAGATTTTCACATTGAAAATTAAATAGATAAACAAGTGGATAGATAAAGAGATTAACTAATAATAGATATACAAATAGAAAGATAGACAAATTGACCATAATGATAGATAAACTTATTGACAGAAGGACATATAGACAAATGGAAATATAGATAGATCGAGAGATAGATAGACAATTAGTTAGATAGACAAATTGTCAGATAGACAGTTACATATATAGATAGATAGTTAGGTAGTTAGTTAGATAGACCTATACACAAATAGACATATAGAAAGATAGTGAGATAGACAGTATCATATGGATGCTAAACATCATCAGCTGCAATATCAAGATCAGTATCATATGGATCATCATCATCAGAAATCAACTCCTCTGCTATCGTAGTGGATGCGGCTATAGTCCCAGTCCCAGTCCCAGCTCTAGCATGATCATGGATGCTAGAGCTCGAGTCCTCCCTTCCTTCAAACACGCCAATGCCTCAATAATAGCTGAACATAATCTCGATCTCCAATCCGAAATCACATTCACTAAAACAGAAAAAGCAGACTCCGATGCTACACTCGACACCGGAGGAGTCAATAGATCCCATGCAATCCTAGATGGCACGGGAAAGGTGGACTCATATGATTTCCACCACTGTAATATATCAAAATTCTTAGTATCAGAATATGATAGGATTGAGCAGTAATCGATATCTAAGTACCGAGAAAGCTCGCTACTATGTGATAGTCTACCCCTACGTTCCCCCTCGCTAGCTGAATGGAAAAATTGTCATCTCCGAACAAGGTATCCATGTACATAATCACAATCTCACTACTACCACCACCATACCTAGTATCATAGTATGTGAACAGGTCAGTCAACTTCTCGTGAATGAATCCTTCAGGTGGCTCTTCCAGGTTCATGCACGAGGAAATGTAAGTCAGGGTGTTTTCTACCCCTTCCACCTGAACTATAGGGTCCATTCATGTAGCGAGGCAATAAAGAGATGGAATGGTGGACCAGTACTTTAAGTACTTGGTTTCCATCTCTGTAACCATATGGCTAAGTGTCGGGTCAGCTCGATACATCCTAAACATGCTACTAATGTTGCATATGCACCGGAGTGCAATGCAAGTCGTGGGCATATAAATTGATGAACACATGTTTGTCGTGTCATAAAAAATATTCGGGAATTTCATAAAAGAAATTTTTGAAGCCTAGTCAGTGTCGTCAATAATAAGTTCGTCACTCTTACTATTGACGTAGTCGGATATCATGTGTTCGTATCTAACACATGATTCTAACATCAGGTACGTGTGATTTTAACGATGTCTCACATCTGATTGGAATTTCTTATTGTTAAAATTCTTAGAAAAATAGAGACTACCAAACTCTTGTTGTCTGCGAGGTGTGTGAATATATTTTAGTGCATTATGTATATTATCCAACATGGGGGAACAGACCTTTATACCCACTTGAACAATCAGGTTAATAACGTGACACATGCATCAGACATAAAAAATCTCTCCTAATGGTGTGTCTCTTATATTTCTAACAAACATGTTGATCACTACTCCATTATTAGATGCATTATCGAATGTGATACTAAAAATTTTATTTTGAATTTTATATTCCCTAAAGATTTTCATCATTCACTCAAAAATGGTCGGGCCATCATGAGGATGAAGAATCTCAGAGAATCCTAAAATTTTTTTATTCATTATCTAGTTAGAATCTACATAGTGGCTGGTGAGACATGCATAAGATGATTCATCGTGACTTGTCTAGATATCGGACGTCACAGACACCACTCCACTATATGCCATAAATTTATTAATTATTTTTTGTTTTTATAACTTATACAATTTTAGTATGTCATTCCTAGATGTGGACCAATAAATCCTACGATAAACAGGCTGAAAATATGTCTGCATGATGCGCACTACCCTTGGATCTTCCGAAAATCTGATCGAAAGACCCATCAATATGATAAGTCTGACCATGTCATCCCTACCCAACTCGTTGGAGTATATGAAGGGAGTAAACTTTGAGACTGAACGAGATCCAGTATCAAAAAATGCAGTGCCAAGTTGGGTTTTCCTAGAATCTAATGGACCATGTTTTTTGTTGCATAATTCGGCATGCCTCTTAAGGTGCCCAGTCCCAAATAAATTTTTACTTGTTAAAAGTCTCATACAATATTTGTGCTGTGTCATTTCTTCTTCCTCACCCCTAACATTTTTTTGTTTTATTATATTAAAATGAGTCCAAACTACATAAGTCATCCTAATTTTTTGTTTTTCAAAAGTTTGAGTTGAGACGACTGGAGAAACAAAAGTTTCTGCAGCCTCAGACCTCTGTGTAATATTTTTATTTCCTAAATTTAACTAAGATTCATTAGTATTTGTCATTTTTTAGGATTTTTCTTTATCATGACACTTATTTAGAGACTAGAGGATAGATTTAAAATTTATCTATTTTAGGTCTAGAGAGAGAGACTAGAGAGAGAAAGTAAAAAAATGTAAAATAAATTACCCGGTCAAGCAGTGAGTTCAATCACGTGCACGGTGCACCATAGTATAGCTCAAAATTCAAAACACGAGTTGAGATTCCCAAAAGGCCAAGCCAAATGACGAAATCTTGACTTCCCAAGTACCGAGAGAGATGCACAAGATTTTTGAGATAGAAAATGTGAGATTTAAAAGAAAAAATATTTATGAAAAACATAAATGTTATAGTGAGAGGGAGTGGAATTTATAGATTATAGAAAATATTTTTTTAAAAAAAAGTCATTTTTTTGATTTTTTTTAATTATTTTTAATTTTTTAGGGGGCAGAATCATGAGGGCCGTAGAATTCTTCCCCCTAGCCATTGGAGGCGAGATCCAACGGCTACAATTTAATTTTTTTTTATTTTTTTTTTGCCCATTGGCGGGGAGGGGGGGGGGGGGGGGGGAATCAGGTCACCTTGGGGGACCACTGGTCGGGTCTGATTAGACCCTACCTGTGTTCTTTTTATGGGAAGGGCGAAAAGGATAATGGTGCGCCCATGCAGGTGTGTCGTGCCACGGGCCACCGAACCATGTCAGGGTCAGGCACGGCACGAGACCTAATTGGCCTCGGTAGGGTATGTCACGGGCCGTGCCTTACCCGGGCAAGGGATTTTCTCGTGCCGAGCCGGCCCATGCATGGCCGAACCATGCTGTGCCTCATGTCGAGTCGGGCTGGCCGTGCCCGGTTGACACTCTACTGATAGACAAGTAGATAGATAAAGAGATAAACTAATAAATAGTTAAAAAGATAGAAAGATATACAAATAGACCTTATATATTGATAAACAAATAGACAGATAGATATATAGGTAGATGAATAGATAGATAGATATATAGAGAGGTTGATAGATAAATAGACAGATAGATATATAGAAAGATAGACATGTAGTTATATAGATAGATAGATAGATACATAAAATATAGATTGGATAGATAGATAGATAGATAGTCAGATAGATAGGCTAACAGATAAACAAATAGATAGAAAGATAGATTTACATAAATACATATAGATAGATAGATAGATATAATGGTAGATAAATATATAGTAGGTAGATAGATAGATAGAAAAATAGATACACATATAGAAAATTAGGCAAGTAGACAAATAGTAAGATAAATAGATAGATAGATAGAAGATAGACAAATAGTCAAATAGACTGATAGACAAATATACAGAAAATAAATAGACATATAAATAAATAGACACATAAACAAATAGACAAATAGACAGCAGAAAGATGGACAGATATATAGATAGATAGATTGACATCTAGACAGATAGAGATAGAGAGAGAGATAGATGGATAGATAGCTAGATAGATAGATAGATAGATAAATAAATAGATAAATAGATAGAGAGAAACACAGATAGACATATAGAACATTGACAGATAAATAGATAGACAGATTGAGAGATAGACAGATGGATAGATAGATAGATATATATATATATATATATATATATATATATATATATATATATATATATATAGAAATAGAGAGATAGATAGATAGATAAAAGATAGTTACATAGATAGATAGACAGATAAATAGATTGACAAATAGATAGATAGATAGACAAATAGATAGATAGATATACAAATAGACAGACACACACACCCACAAGTAATGATAGAGAGAGATAGATAGATAGATAGAAATACAGATAGAGATATATATAGGTAGATAGAGGATAGACACAGGCATATATACATATCGAGAGATAAACAGATTGACATATACACAAAATGACAGATAAAAAAAATAGTGTGATAGATATATATATATATATAAGTAGATAGAAAAAAAAGATAAATAGATAAATATATTGATAGAGAGAGATACATATATAGATAGATATATAGAATAGATAGATAGATAGATAGATTAAAAATTGATAGATAGATAGATAAATAGATAAATAGATAGACAGTTAGATACATAAATAAATAGACATATAGAATTATAGAAAGATAGATATATAGATGGAAAGAAAGACAAAAAGATAGATAGATAGTAAAGATAGATAGATAAATAGATAGATAGGCAGATAGACAAATAAACAAATTGATAGAAAGGTAAATACATAGATAGATAGATATATAGATAGATAGGTAGTTAGACATATATACAGGTAGAATGATAGATAGAAAAATATATAACTAGATAGCCAAATAGGTACATATAAAGAAAGATAGATAAATAAAGAGATAAATGGATTAATTGATAGCTAGATAGGTAGATAGATAGATAGATCGATCGATCGATAGATCAATAGATAGATAGATAGATATATAGACAAATAGATAGATAGACATACAGACTAGTAGAAGGACATATAGACAAATAGATAGATATATAGACTGACAAACAAACAAATATACAAATAGATAGATAGATAAATAGAAAGGCAGATAAAAGGTATACACAGACAGATAGACATTTAGAGAGATAGACAAATAGGCATATACACAAATAGACTTATAAAATTATAGTCAGATACATATATAGACAAATAGATAGATAGATAGATAGACAAATAAATAGACATATAGATATACAAATATGCAAATAGAAAGATAGATAGATAGATAAATCGATAGATATATAGATATTCAGATATAGGATAGACACGGATAGATAAACATTTAGAGAGAGAGAGATAGACATATACACAAATAGACATATTGAAAGATAGTTAGATAGAAAGATATATAGATATACATTTAAAGAAATAGATAGATAAACATAAACAGAAATAGATAGAAAGAATGTTAATCAGATAGTTAGTTAGTTAGTTAGATAGACAAGTAGATAGATAAGGAGAAAACTAATAAATTGATAAACATATAGACAAATAGATAGATAGAAAGATAGACAGATAGTTAAATAGATAGATAGATAGATAGATAAAATATAGATTGGATAGATAGATAGATAGTCAGATAGATAGGCTAACAGATAAACAAATAGATATAAAGATAGATTTACATAAATACATATATGTAGATAGATAGATAGATATAATGGTAGATAAATATATAGTAGGTAGATAGATAGATAGAAAAATAGATAGATACACATATAGAGAAATAGGCAAGTAGACAAATAGTAAGATAGATAGATAGATAGATAGATAGATAGAAGATAGACAAATAGTCAAATAGACTGATAGACAAATATACATAAAATAAATAGACATATAAATAAATAGACACATAAACAAATAGACAAATAGAGAGAAGAAAGATAGATAGATATACAGATAGATAGATTGACATCTAGACAGATAGAGATAGAGAGATAGATAGATAGATAGATAGATAGATAGATAGATAAATAAATAAATAGATATAGAGAAACACAGATAGACATATAGAACATTGATAGATAAATAGATAGACAGATTGAGAGATAGACAGATGGATAGATATATATATATATATATATATAGAAAAACCAGATAGGTAGATAGATAATTATATAGATAGATAAAAGATAGATACATAGATAGATAGACAGATAAATAGATTGACAAACAAATAGACAGACAGACAAATAGATAGATATGTATACAAATAGATAGACACACACACCCACAGATAATGATAGAGAGAGATAGATAGATAGATATACAGATAGTGATATATATAGGTAGATAGAGGATAGACACAGGCATATATACATATCGAGAGATAAACAGATTGACATATACACAAAATGACAGATAAAAAAATAGTGTGATAGATATATATATATATATATACAACTAGATAGAAAAAAAGATAAATAGATAAATATATTGATAGAGAGAGATATATATATAGATAGATATATAGAATATATAGATAAATAGATAGATAGATAAAAAATTGATAGATAGATAGATAGATAAATAGATAAATAGATAGACAGTTAGATACATAAATAAATAGACATATAGAATTATATAAAGATAGATATATAGATGGAAAGAAAGACAAAAAGATAGATAGATAGTAAAGATAGATAGATAAATAGATTGATAGGCAGATAGACAAATAAACAAATTGATAGAAAGGTAAATACACAGATAGATAGATAGGTAGATAGACATATATACAGGTAGAATGATAGAAAAATATATAGCTAGATAGCCAAATAGGTACATAGAAAGAAAGATAGATAAATAAAAAGATAAATGGATTGATTGATAGCTAGGTAGGTAGATAGATAGATAGATCGATCGATCGATAGATCAATAGATATATAGATAGATAGATATATAGACAAATAGATAGATAGACATACAGACTAGTAGAAGGACATATATACAAATAGATAGATATAAAGACTGACAAACAAACAAATATACAAATAGATAGATAGATAAATAGAAAGGCATATAAAAGGTATACACAGACAGATAGACATTTAGAGAGATAGACAAATAGGCATATACACAAATAGACTTATAGAAATATAGTCAGATACATATATAGACAAATAGATAGATAGATAGATAGATACATAGATACATAGACAAATAAATAGACATATAGATAGAAAAATATGCAAATAGATAGATAGATAGATAGATAAATCGATAGATATATAGATATTCAGATATAGGATAGACACAGATAGATAAACATTTAGAGAGAGAGAGAGATAGACATATACACAAATAGACATATTGAAAGATAGTTAGATAGAAAGATAGATAGATATACATTTAAAGAAATAGACAGATAAACATATACAGAAATAGATTGAAAGAATGTTAATCAGATAGATAGTTAGTTAGATAGACAAGTAGATAGATAAGGAGAAAACTAATAAATTGATAAACGTATAGACAAATAGAGAGATAGAAAGATAAATAGATAGTTAAATAGATAGATAGATAGATAGATAAAATATAGATTGGATAGATAGATAGATAGTCATATAGATAGGCTAACAGATAAACAAATAGATAGAAAGATAGATTTATATAAATACATATATGTAGATAGATAGATAGATATAATGGTAGATAAATATATAGTAGGTAGATAGATACATAGATAGATAGAAAAATAGATAGATACACATATAGAGAAATAGGCAAGTAGACAAATAGTAAGATAGATAGATAGATAGATAGACAAATAGTCAAATAGACTGATAGACCAATATACAGAAAATAAATTGACATATAAATAAATAGACACATAAACAAATAGACAGAAGAAAGATATATAGATATATAGATAGATAGATTGACATCTAGATAGATAGAGATAGAGAGATAGATAGATAGACAGATAGATAGATAGATAAATAAATAGATAAATAGATATACAGAAACACATATAGACATATAGAACATTGACAGATAAATAGATAGACAGATTGAGAGATAGATAGATGGATATATATATATATATATAGAAAAACAGAAAGATAGATAGATAATTATATAGATAGATAAAAGATAGATACATAGATAGATAGATAGATAGATTGACAAACAAATAGATATACAGACAAATAGATAGATAGATATACAAATAGACAGACACACACACCCATAGATAATGATAGAGAGAGATAGATAGATAGATATACAGATAGCGATATATATAGGTAGATAGAGGATAGACACAAGCATATATACATATCGAGAGATAAACAAATTGACATATAGACAAAATGACAAATAAAAAAATAGTGTGATAGATAGATATATATATATATATATACAAGTAGATAGAAAAAAATATAAATAGTTAAATATATTGATAGAGAGAGATATATATAGATAGATATATAGAATATATTGATAGATAGATAGATAGATAAAAAATTGATAGATAGATAGATAAATAGATAAATAGATAGACAGTTTAGATACATAAATAAATAGACATATAGAATTATAGAAAGACAGATATATAGATGGAAAGAAAGACAAAAAGATAGATAGAAAAATAGATAGATAGGTAGATAGACAAATAAACAAATTGATAGAAAGGTAAATACACAGATAGATAGATAGGTAGATAGACATATATACAGGTAGAATGATAGTTAGAAAAATATATAGCTAGTTAGCCAAATAGGTACATAGAAAGAAAGATAGATAAATAAAAAGATAAATGGATTGATTGATAGCTAGATAGGTAGATAGATAGATAGATCGATCGATCGATAGATCAATAGATAGATAGATAGATATATAGACAAATAGATAGATAGATATACATACAAGTAGAAGGACATATAGACAAATAGATAGATATATAGACTGACAAACAAACAAATATACAAATAGATAGATAGATAAATAGAAATGCAGATAAAAGGTATACACAGACAGATAGACATTTAGAGAGATAGACAAATAGGCCTATACACAAATAGACTTATAGAAATATAGTCAGATACATATATAGACAAATAGATAGATAGATAGATAGATAGACAAATAAATAGACATATAGATAGACAAATATGCAAATAGAAACATAGATAGATAGATAAATCGATAGATATATAGATATTCAGATATAGGATAGACACAGATAGATAAACATTTAGAGAGAGATAAATAGACATATACACAAATAGACATATTAAAAGATAGTTAGATAGAAAGATAGATAGATATACATTTAGAGAAATAGACAGATAAACATATACAGAAATAGATAGAAAGAATGTTAATCAGATAGATAGTTAGTTAGATAGACAAGTAGATAGATAAGGAGAAAACTAATAAATTGATAAACGTATAGACAAATAGAGAGATATAAAGATAGAACATATAGTCAGATAGATATATAAAGAAATAGAAAGATA